>JAQQAE010001391.1:0-25749 GCA_029823295.1 Pseudamia nigra
CTTTAAATGTCTGGTATACACAGTAGAAAGCACAAACGTGAATGTGTGTGTGCAGGGTTTTTTGTGTTTGTGCGTGTGTTTCGAGAAATGTGAAGTTGATTGAAATTCCCGGACAGTCTTTAAACATTTAAAGACACATGGGCAAAGTTGAAACAAAACAAGAGTTTTACTCTTCATGTACTATTTTCTGTCTCTGTGTTTCAGATGTCAGGCCCAAAGTGTAGGTTGACAGCGAGGGTTAAGAGTCTCCGCTCCGATGTGTTGTCTTTATTGTGATGACGCTGACAGTCTAATGGCAGCCACAGGCTCTGACCACCATGTTGCGGTATTTCTTGAGAATGACATTGGAGCTGTCATCAAAGTAGAGCACTGAGATGGCGTGGAGCTGCGTGGGGGCACAGCAGGGTTTAGGGACCGTTTCTGGGTTAATGAAATGAACCTGCACATGAAAAGAGAAGAGACCAATCAGCACTAAATTCATAACAAACACATCATTTTAGTCTAGAAGCAATCCCTGTTTGGTCTATTCTAACCCAGAAATGATTGAAATGTCATCTATAGGCTTAGTAGATGAAATCCACTTTTGCTTCTGAGATTGTTGGGAAATTTGCATAATTAGCATAATTACTTGATTAGCTACAATATTATAGCTAATATATTATATAATAACAGACCTGGTCATTGCCCTTCTGTGTTACTGACGCTGATGCAGAAATAACTGAAAGTTGGGTGGCAGTTGGTGGTTAACATATGCACTTCACAAGGTTCTAGGCTCAAATCCCGGGGTGGGCACAGAGGCTTTCTGCATGGAGTTTGTATGGTCTCCCCGTGTTTGCTCCGCATCCTGCGGTTTCCCCTGCACTTAAAAAATCATTTACTAGGGTGTGTGTGTGCACATATTTGTGTGCGCCATTACCATCACCATCACCATCAAAATGAATTTCTTGCAAGGGATTAATAAAGTGCCATAAAAGGAAAAAAAAATAAACAGTTCTAATATCACTGTTGGTCGCTGGGGTGGTGTTCATTGGGCTCCAAGAAGCCCTGACTCTAATGGAGTTACATTGAACATCTCTGCAACAACATTGACTTCCATCCACTAAGCATGCTGATGGAATTTCATTCATTAAAGTTTGCCGCACTCAACATTTTTGGGTGCAAGAAATTTCCACTGGAGTATTTAGCCTGTGTTACATTACTGACAAATCACCAAGGCCTGTTTATTCTGAAGAACAAGCTGCAGCTGTTTGCGATCATTAAAGACAGTAGTTTGAACAGCGGCTGTATTGTCATGACAGTTGATGGGATGATTAGACTCTTAACATGACTGCTGGTTTTGTCTTCCCTGCTTTGATGGTTACTCACAAGGGTTTGCACAATAGCATGGTTTGTGGCATTCATGTAGGAGTTCAATGGGAAGGCACACTCTCCCTCGCAATAGTATGCTGCATATCCCTCCGGAGCGATGATCCAGTCCTGAGAGTATGAAGGAGACAAAAAGGAATCATAATTTGTTGTGTTCTAATGTAGAATTACAAGCAAGGTTTACTCAAAAAGCTTGGTGTTTTCCTAAGTTAGAGCTAAATACATATTGACTTAGCTTATAAAGTGATTTAATATGCATTAATGTGTATTTTCTAATGCTATTTTCCAATAAAAATGCAATTTGGACATATTGCTTGTGTATTTTTGAATAAACAAGCAATTCATGTTTCACTTGTCATTTCTAAATGAGGAATAGGTGCATTTTCCTTGACAATCAAGCAAGTCAATTCAAATTGTAATTATGATATTAACCACATTAAGTGCAATGTGACTAATACACTGTATGACTAATAACAGAAAAGTTTAAAAGTGTAAACAGCATGGTTATTATTCCAATGATTTATCATCAGGGTTATTATTGTAGCTTGCAAAAACTAAGAATATACTATCAGTGAAAAAACAACATTTTTGCTTCAGATACATAAAAATAAAAATAAATAAAAATCACAATAAGCAATGCAATGTAAAAAAATGTTATAGAAAAGTTAGATTTGTTTTAGGTTATTAAATGTTTGATTCAGCTAGTTAAAATTACAACTGAAATTTTAACCCCTGCTGCTCTGACTGTACAACATCACAGCTGAAGGCAGACGGAAGACATGTTCTTAATTATGTTTCTATCTTGATTTTTGTTTTTATTTATTTTTTTCCTTTTCAATCAATTACTATGTTAATGGTTGATACTGTAGTGTAAATTACAATACAATGGCTTAGTACAATAGAGACCTTTAATTTACAATAGCTTTGTAAATCATATTGGTTGTCATGTTAAAAAACTAAAGCTAAATCAAGAAATCAAGAGCAAAAAATAAACCAGCGAAAATGAACTGTATAAATTACTCCTCAAATAACCCAGAGAAGTTTTCTGAATTTCTTCTCACAGGTCTGCTATTGAGCGTAGTAAGAAGACACTGTTTGCAGAGATCATAGTGAGTCCATCGACCGCTGTCAAAGTGCTGTGAGGAATTATTTCTGTACCTGCCAGCCCAGGTCTCTGAAACTGACATAGAGCTCATGCTTCTTACAGGCCTGCTTCTGATCAGTGCTGCTGTTTTCTGAAAAAGTAATGGAGAGAGACAGACAGAGTGGTTATGTATTACATGCGCTATTATACCAGTCAGGAAAAACAGTACCTATTTACTTTAGTCAGACCCCAATTAGGCAGAGATGATAAGGAACTGACCTAAACACGGCCTAACTATAGGATCGTCATACAAAACGTCAACATGTAAACAACGGCAGAAGGAAATCACCTCCAGATACAGCAGTAGTTGGGTAATTGTTTCAAATGAATGGGCCACCCTGCTTAGAGGTCACTCTGCTGGGCGTTGAGTTTCCACTGACTGAAACAGATGTGTGCACAGAGCAGGCCGACTACATTCTTCACAACTAAAAGTCTTTACTTGTTCTCTTTCTTCTGTTCTTGCTCATTTTTGTCTTTTTTTCCTTGTCTGTATGTTTTTAAAGACGACTGTTTTTGATCTAATGGTATCTTTCTGTCTTCTTCTGGTGACCTCTGGGGCTCTGTGCTACATTAGTTCTTGAAAGCGGTTCACATTGGAAAGGATCATGAGCGACTGGTTCTCATCATCCAGTTAGAGACCACTGGTATCCAAAGTTCCAAACAGGCCCATTTGGACCATGTGTTGTGGCCCTGCTTGCCCCACAGCACACCGCAGATGTGTTCTGCCATAAAAGCCTGCGCTGCTTTACCTCCATGCAGGGAACTTGGCCCCGAGTGCTCTGTAATGCTTGTGTAAATACACAGAGACAGCAGAGAGATATTTGAAGCTCAAGCATTACAGTCTAGTATTTCAGCACTTCACATAAACACAACCCTCTCACACCTCCAAAACAAAGGCGCTGATATGCATCAAATGTTTTATTGTTTAAGAATCGCATAAATTCCATTGTCAGTGTATTGGTTGTTCAGCGGGGTTGGAGGCAATACATGTGTCTGCATGAGTATGAGCGTTGAGTCCATGCAGACACATGTATAGACGTCCCTGTTTATGGAAACAAAGAGAATTCTTATACAGATCAAGAAGTCATCTGTGTCCAATTCCACAGATTCCTCATACAGACAACGAAAGCCAAATTAAACCGGGAGACAGCCCAACACAACAGGAAAAATCAGCGCTCATTTTAAATACAACACACACACACACACACACTTTCAGTGTTTACCTGCAACGTTGGCCACTCTCAATGCTTCTTGGCTCTTTGCCCCTTTGGAGCGGTTAGGGTTACGCTGCTTGGTCCCCCCGGTTGCTGAACGAATGCTGCGCAGGTGCACCTCAGTGGCTTTGAAGAAGGCCACCATGAAGGGCTGTTTGTTCTGAGGGCCACTGCGGCCAATCAGCCTCGCGACACGAGGATTAATACTATCTCCTTTAGAGGGAGGCAGACAGCACAGTCAAACAGGTGTTGGTATGTTCATTTTAGTTGTAGATGTACAGTATACAGTGAAAAAATAAAACAAATATCTCTGTAAGGATAATAGCACTGTCTAGAGTTTAACTTGCATATTTGTGATCCTCTCTGTTCTAATGCTATAATGCAGCACATACTTTTGCAAATTCAATTTTCCTCTGAATTCCTTTCCTTTTTTCTAATCTTTTCTTCACCTTTATAATGCCAAGAACAAACAGAACATCAAAGCTGTACTTTGTGTTTGTGTAAGTGTGTTTGTGCATGTTGTGATCCGTGGCACGTGTGGCTATCTGGCACGCACAGAGAAGAGTGTGTGTGTGTGGGTGTGTGGGGGTGTGTGTGTGTGTGGGTGTGTGTGTGTGAGATCGCTGTTTGGTGTTAAATCAGGGCTTCTGGTTGCCTCTGGCGGCAGTACGTCATATGCGCCTGTCTGTACATGCTTAACCCTAAACTTTCATACTAAATCCAACACACACACAAAACCATACACAACCCCCAGGACTGCCCTTCCAAAGCATGAAAGAAATACACTGTCTGCCTTCATCTAACATGTAACATCCTGCCATTCAGTGAGAGATAATATTCTCAAATACAATCTTGCTCTCCACAGAGATTGCCGATTAAGTTTTCCACTGTCTAACATCTGAGCCATGGGATGACAGACTCCTGAGGAGATTTTATCCTTTGGATAATGTGGTGTATTTTCTATTTCACTGCTAATGAGTCTGAGGCCCTGATGAGTGAAGATAGTGATGAATGACTGATGATGAATTATGAGAAGCAGGGTTTGATTTATCTTTTACAGTGTTTACGCAATGAATATAGGAAAATGATTCTTTCATTCTGAACAGCCATGGTCTGGGTGGATGTATGACATATTACAATTCACCTCCTTGGTAGTTGGACACATCATTTTGATTTGTACAATGGTAATTATATTTTCAGTAGATTAAGGTTACCTCATTACCCTTGCCTTTTCAGAAAACAAGATTCTCACACTGACTGTTTAAGAGAAATGAATCTCCGTAGTCACTTTCACAATATTTTCCATCATCTTGACTTTGGCGTTTCAATCTTACAATCCTTTAAAGCTGTATATATGAAAACACAGTGGCACCTGGGAACACCTGCAATTTCCTAAATACAGGGGTGGTGCACTGATGTAAAAACACTCACCATTTGTACTCTCCAGGGCCAGCTGTAGACCCAAATTCCTGCCAGGGTTCAGGACCCAGTGGTTACTGGTGGCTGTTACATCAAACACCAACCAACCCTCCTCTGCTGCCCAGATCACACGCGAGTCCAGCAGGAAAAGGTCAGACTCCCTGGACATCACACAGATAACAACAAACATTTAAACATGCAGATGCAGTTGCACATAAGTCATTAGAAATTAAATGCACAATTGAAAAGATAGTTTGAGCCCTTGTGCCACAGTGTAAAGCTAAGTGACCGAAACGGGCAGCAAAGTAAGGGAGTGGAGTCAGAGGAGTGTGACGGAGTGAAACACAGCAAGAGGAGAGATAAAGCAAAAGAGAGGTGGGGAATGAAGGAGGGAGAGAGGGGGGCTCCAGATGGTGAGGCCCAGGGGAACACTTCATTTTCTTAATTGACAATAATGGCTTTATAAACGACCGATCCTTTCATACACTACACACCGTCCATCACTGGCTGGAATTTTGTGGGAGAGCCAGAACATCAGAAAAAAAAACACAGCTGCAAAACAGAAAAAAAAAAAACTGTGTGAAAAGTAGCACGTGAAATAGTGTGTGTCCAAGTCTGTCCTATTGTCCAGAACTGAACTCAGGATTTTCTGCTCTTTCACAGTCAGAGACTAAAATCCCTTGTTCTTCATGTGACCATTCATGTATCCCGACCTATTTTCTAACTGGGCAGATAGTGTGTCACAGAGCTCTGGTTCATTCATGTACCCAGCCTGTGTCTGGCAAAGGAATAAATGACTTTGTTGTTCCCTTTGGACAACAGAAACCTTTAGGAGTTTGGGGGGGGCAGGACATGGGCTGTTTCAGGGTTATATACACCTTCTGGATGGCCCAGATTAGCCACATGAGGAAGGTGGAGCAAAGTCCTGTCCGCATTCGAGAAGCTGCCAGACTGGGACAGCAACTTTTGATTATGCCATTTGAGACTGCATTTTTTTTCTACTAAAACCAATTAATTGTTTAGTAATGAAATGTATAACAGCTGTTTAAATTAATTTTTACATAAATAAATTAAAAATGTTGGTGTTGATAGGGCTGGAGGTTTCACCAGACAAGCATGTTTGAGTCTGGAGAATGAATATAAGTCGTAGGCCAGGAAGTTTTACATTTATCAAAAAAATCGCAGTTCCAGTGGTATTGTCTTTGGCCATGTTATGATTTCAACAATATTTTGACTAGCTAAACTATGACATCAACCATTGGTTTCTGAACTGCTGTTTTGAGACCAAAAAGGATGTGAATCCTGCTTGACATTTTGGAGCTAAATGACTAAAATCACTATATTTGGACAAAAAAGGCAGGTATGCAGATGTACAACAGGTCAGGGAGCTTACTGGTGAACTAATGCTGAATTATAGTTTACTGACACTGTAACTTTCGCCAAGCATTGCCAAACTAAGTCATTTTACTGTTACTTACTGTTTACAATTATGATCAATTTTGATCACTTTGACTGTCAGGAAAAAATGTGTTTTGTTAAATAATCTGAAGCTATAAATATCTAACTTGGTTTGACTCTGCAGGCAAGTGAAGCTGTTAAGGAGACCTGTCAATCAAAGGTCATCATGGCTGCATCATGTACCAGACTCTTTGCTATATGTTAACACAAAGCAAAAACCTAAAAGTCAATGACCAAATCACTCATCAGAATGTCCAAATAAAACATTTGAGACCATGATGACTTAAGGAATTTTAAAAATTTACTCGAAGTCCAGTGTATCACTATGGAACCATGGGTCCATAAATAATTACTGTGTTTTATTGCGTTGTTTGGGATTGCATTTATTGACTTTTTTTTACAGTAGACATTCTATTTATAAACTCTGATTTCATTTTGTTTTCAACTATTACAGTGTACTATCTTTTTATAGCATCTGGTACAGCACTCTGGGCACTTTGTGTTGTAAAAATAAACTTGACCTTGAAGTTGAACATGGGTCATCCTAGCAGCTACTGGTAATACCACCTTCACCACACAGCCATGGTCATTGCCCACTGTCCAACTGTACTTATTGATTAACTTATCATTAATATCATTAATTAAATGATTCATTGAAACATGCTGTTTATATCTTCACTGATAACTTAACCTACCTGTCAGAATGTTCCTCCAGCACCTGGTAGACACTGATGCGGAAGGTCTCGTTATCATATCTTTCGTGGATGAAGTCTTTATAAATCCGAAACTCTGCAGCAGTGACCGCTTCACCCTCTGGGATCCGTGATAGGTCGAATCTAAACTCTCGATGATGACGCCGCACTGGTAGGAACTCCTTGTCATGCTCCACTGCAAAACACAAAAACTGACATTACTGTACATGAAAAATATCACCAGACAGATCAAGTGTAGGCAGGGAATGAATTACATCATTACATCATCAATTACTATGTTTAATCTCTTGGCTGGAATACAGAGCTACAGGCTTCATTTAAAGATTATTATGTATATTCAATAGCATGTCTCACACAATCAGAACATGTGTTTGAAGCAGTAAATAGAAAATAGAAAAGTTATAGTTTATCACACTTTATTAACATCACTTGTTAGCAAGAAGCTGACAAAACGTGTCAGCTCCTGGTCAGTCCCACATTAAATACCCGCATATATGGAGTACACGTGTTGGTCTACGATTGAAATGTTCATGATGACTGAGAGATGCATCTGGTGCACATGGAGGCATGATAGAGAGATGCAGGGAAATTCTGACAGCTTTATGAGACCCTTTCTTCTTCCTCTCATAGCCCAAGAGAGTCATTCAGTCTGCCCTTCATCTGGTTCTCATGAGCGGGGGCTCAATGATTGGTGTACCCCATCTACATCCCCTCCTCTCTCATCTCCATGTCTCAGTCTTTCTACCCCTTCCAGATCCTCAAGACATGGCTCCCCTGACCCTGCACCTCTCATCTCTCAGCAGGACATCCCGGAGGTCAGAACCTTGTCTCTCATCATCACCCGTCTCTTCCTCCATCTCCCTCTATAGCAACTGCCAGACAGACCCCCCACACATACACACATGCATCCATGCAAACAGACATGTGCAAACACAATACTCATTCAACTTGCAGTTTAGCGCTGGCAATTCACTAATCATATTTTAACTACCAATGAGATAACTGAGGGCAATTGTATTCTGAAATGATCTCAGTCATTTAACAGGAAAAATGTGAAACATTGCCAAGATCACAATTTCTATTAAAGTCCAGTCCTAATACAATTGAGGGAATCCCTCTGCTGCTGCCAAAAAAGAGCATTTGCTGCCTGTCACAATTAAGCATTTCTGTGTTGATGTTAGATGCCTCTGAACTCAATCTGGCAGCAACACACACAGATACTGTAATTAAAAGAATGTATGATGAATGCACACTTGGCTCTCTGCCAGCTGTCACCGAGTTTATAGTTGTAATGATGCAAATGTAAACTATTTCACTATGCAGCTTGTATGCGGTCATTTCTTTCTCTGCACACCTGCCACTTTGTCTTCCTCTGCACCATTTTCCCTCTTTCCCCCGACAGACTCTCTTATCTACATCCCTTTTTGTTTATGTCTCTATTAAACCCAGTTGCTGAAGGACATTATACAAAGGCAGCACTGTGAGATGACTGGTGAGAGCAGGAGTAAAGAAAGGATATAATTACTCTGTAGTGAGGGACAGCTCTGCTCTCTGTTGGTCATTAGACCGGCTAGCTTTAGGCTGCTATTGTCCTTCCTGTGCTACAGGCGCACACATGGTTTAAAACACACACTGTCCCAGAAAACAATACAGTTCAAGGCTGTTTGTTCTTCACAGTAGACCTGTGAGTCATTAGCAACTCAGTAACATCCCTTTTACTGACCACCCTTTTAAAACCAGCCCACTTTCTGTCCACACTCTTCATCTGTCATCAGCTTTTCATCAAGCTCTTAGCCACATTTTACAACATGACACTGAATGTGTTGACAATACATACATTTTACCGTGTTATAGCCTTGAACGTCTGGCAGCCTCCAGCACAGTAACACTCACCTCACACTCATTGCTCTGCTGTGTGCATTTGCACACATACTTAATGTATACCATAAGTTAAATTAAACAGTAGTAACATAAACCCATCATATTATTTACTAAATTATTTTGTTCAAATAGTTGATTGATTCCGGTCAAATTATGTATAAAATTACATCTAGAAGAGTGGAGTCACAGATGAAAGTGATGACAGCCATCAAGTATGTCAAATAACTCGCAAATTTAAACATGTCTGCCCACAGGTGTATCCAATAATCAGTCACGTACTTCATCTTCTTTATTAAACCCATACAAAAAGTTATGTTTAAATGTATTCTGGTAGGTTGATCCATCCATCCATCCATTTTATACCCCTTAATCCTCGTGAGGGTCGGGGTTGATCCATCTGAGCAAAAAAACAGGTAAGAATATTTAATTTGTAAAACGTTTATTACACCTGAGTGTGGTAGCAGTGGTGGGGGTATTGTTTTCAGTTCCACCGCTTTAATCAGAATAAAACCAAACCTGGCATGTATGTTGGGGACGTGGTGATGGGGAAATAAAGATAAAGTGGGTGAAGGTCAAAGTCGCATGTCAAGGTAAAATGTTGGCCCATGCTATTACAATGATACACGTAGGTTGGTCTTATTATGAAGACCACTCTATGATTATTATTTCACTCTATTAAGGAATCATACATGCGCTTTCATTTGGTCAGATAAATCTCTGGCCTTGAAAGTTCATAGTCAAGGTTATGCACCCATCATGCGGCATAAATGTTAGACACCACAAATTCCTCTCTTGTTTAATAAGTTATTTCAATGAGCTATGAAATGATTGGTTTGGTTAGCTTGGTTGGTTAGTCTGCAACCAGTCTATTATGAAGTAAACTTAACTTAGTATGCATCATTAGTGAGCTATAGTATATTTCCTAAAAGGGTTCTTATGAAGAATGTGATATCTGTACATTATTTATGGCTTTTCTTCTTTTTCTTCCTCCTGCTTCTGTTCCTATTCTGAGAGCAAACATGGAAAATACACACATTTATTAAACTACAGTATATGGCATAATGCCACATTAGGAAAGTTAACCCAGTTTTTTTTTTTACAGTAAACAGACTTGCTTTTCTGAAAATCCACAGAATGGAGCAGCAGAGTTGTTTGTGATGGAAACTGAACAGTGATATGTAATTCAAGCTCTCTAACAACACCTGCAGCCAAAATCTAGTATCACAGTTTAGATTTTCTACAGTGTGTCAACAGGTTCAAAAGGAGGTGCAGACGACCTGTTTCCTGTCAGACCACTTGAATTACAATATGATGAAAGGTAATTATGGAATTTTGCCCAATGATGCCAAAAAACTGTCTGTGAACTGAGGTTTTAAACAGAGATAAGATGTTCTTTGGGACTATTTTCAAAAAGGAATTCAACCATTGTAATTTTTTATCCATCTACAAAACAGTTCATGTTTTTGGTACCCTGTCATGGATATTCTTTCCTCTTGCAAAACACTCTGCTCTAGGACCTGCTTATGGCTCTACCACACGAGGGACCACCTCTCCCTCCTCCGACAGCCCAGTGCAGGTGCACTCCCTCTGGGGAGAAAACCAGACCTGTTCTTTCGCCTCCAGAGCAGCCGCCCGCCCCTTTACTGTAAAAGCTCTTTATCTTTGCTTGTGAGAGCAGCTGGCTGCTGCTGTGAAACACCCACACTAACTATTTCTCTCACTTCTTTTTCCATTTCCACTCCTAATAACATGCATTTCATCTGTTCTGTTTAAGAGAAAATTGAGACAGTCAGTAGAGTGTAGCTTTAGCCTTTGCCATGATAATGTCTTTATCTCTTAGTTTCTTTCTCTTAGAGGCCATTACAGCAGTATGGCAGTCATTAAAAGAGGGGAAGCACAGTTAAAGGCAAGTGGGTGCATTTATGACTTCCTCTGAGAGGAAGCAAGTAGCCATCACCCCACCTGTGTCACAAACATGCACACACCACAAACATTGCAAACACACCCTCACGTTGGTTTGTATAGCAGGCGCCGAAATCTGTTGCTGCTCCTCACATGAATGGACACACAGTCGCACACACATACACCAACTACAATCGCCTGTGAAGTGAATGGTCTTGTGCGTCACAGTATGGTAACACAACAATTATGGGTTTCTCTAATCCATAATTAGAGATGCATCAACACACAAGCACACAAAGCACAAACACACATATGCACACTGAGCTGCTTTTATCATTTGGTATGACATCTGATTTGCTTTTTATACAAACGGCTGATGATGCAACATTTTCTCACATCATTTGTTTTGTGTCGTCCACTCTCGTGTGCACCAGGACACATCAAAGACATGAGAATAATGATGACTTCTCCATCCTCAAACCTAACTTGCAACTGGTAACCAAAGGCTTACTAATGCAGGAACAATGTTTGCATCTTACAAGACATACTTCGCTACATGACATACAGATTCCTTATCCTTATGTTCTGCACCACAGACTTCCCTTCTGTGCCTGCGAAAAGCCAAAATCTCAGAGCTTTGTCTTCTCCATTCTGCACAATTTCTTTCTCCTTCTCTCACCTTTCTCCTCTCTCCTTTCTCCTCCCGCCTCTTCCTTTCTCCTGCTAGGCCTGCAGACCTAAGACACTTCTCCAACACCTCAGGCTCCGGAGCAGCAGCGGACAGATCTGACGGTTCACATTAGCTCAAGTGTCTGTTCAGCACTTTCACACCCCTCAATCCAAAACTGCACACTTCCGCAGCACAGCAGGGTGGGGGATCTCACCTCTCACTCTTCTCTCAACTAACGGCTTAAGCTTTGCCCCTTCCGACTGCACCTTTAGGTTCCTTGTGTAGGTTCCTTATAATTATGCCACAATCACTATCTCTACAGTACCTTATTGTGTATCCCTGTAGACCCACTAAACAAAGGATGGTCCATCTGTGAGGCATGTTTCATTTTATTTGTCAAAGCCAACAAGGCCGCTACCAGGATTGATTTTTAACAGATTTGTCCAATAGCTAATGTTTTTGTTTGATTCTGTATTTTTTTTTCAATGTTATTTCATCACATTTTCTGCCAGGGAAACAATAAAATAATATATGTTGTTAAGACTTTCAGCCTGTTAGGGTTACTTAACCTCAACAGCCTTAATGATGTACAAAAGATAAATATCAGCCACCAGCACTGCTGAATGTGATCTTTTCATGCAATGAGTACAGTATATCCATGCATTTTTACTATAACTCACCCCCAAAAACAAGACGCTAGTCAAGTATGGAAAGGTCAAAGTAATCAGACTGAGATGTAGGTTGATGATGATGATGTCATGCAGATTTGACTGATGCACCATAACAGTCTGTCTTTTTTTCAATTGCTCTCACTCCAAAAATGTTTTAAGCACAGTATTGGGAACAAGTAGTCATAGTTTCCGTAAGCTTAAGGGAGAGAGGGGAAGAAAAGTGGAGCTTAAGGAAGGGAGAGATGTTTGTACTATAAAGAGTAAAGAGAGTTTGACCTCACGGGTACTCAGCGACTACCCACAGTAGGACGATTACCACGTTTGGAAACATCCTGCCCGCTGGCGACTCCTGATGACATCATGTTTGTGTGATGTATTTATACTGCTGCAGGGCCTGACATTGCTGGCTCCCTGGGAAAGGGTCAACGGAGTTTCATGCTATAACTTACTCACACTTAACGATCATTAACTCACCGCAGTGTGTGTACGTATGTGCGCAATCACTTACACATGCCTTTGAGCTTGCATTCATGCCTGTGTGCAACTGGAACCAGCAACCACAGGAAGAAGACTCTTTACATTTAAGACTTGTGGTCAAACCAAACTTCTGTGAATTCTCCAGGCTGTAGGCCATCAAGAGGTCTCAGATTAAACTAAATGCAGCTTTGTTGACCTCTCTCTCTCTCTCGTTCACTGCAGCCATCAAACACACTTGCCCTTGCACCAATAAACTGTAATGCTGGGTTCTAGATCATGCTTCACTGGGCATCATGGACCAGAGATTCATACGTAACAGCCTGGATCTCACAGTTTGTCTGACTATACAGCCTCTGTTGGGTAATCTAACACAATAAAACATATTTTCTACACATATCAAGAAATTCATCAGCAGCATCTTTGTATCGGGTCTTTATATGTGCTATTCTACATAATCTACAGTATAGGAGTAGAGTACACAGATTTTTGTGGCTTATTTTCTTTTTTTTTTTTGTACATTTTGTTTTGATAATTGAAATTATTTGTGCTCATATTTTATTCAATTTCTTGGTTATATGGTTTATTTTTATTATTTTACTGGATTATTGTCTTCCTTTTTGCTGATTTGGTTCACTTGTACTTTACAATTAATTTTACAATTTACTTGACTTCTTGGTTTTGTCAATTTTCTTGATTATTTTGCTAAATTGTTGCTCATTTTGTTAATTTTGTTTATTTTTTGTTTATTTTGTTGCCTTTTGTGATTATTTTTGTGTATTTTTGCTCATTTTCCTGCAGTGTTTATTCATTTTGATAATTTGCTGGATTATTTTGCTCATTTTTTAATTTAATTTAATACATCTTTATTTTTAAATTTCATCCTTTTTTACTCCTACTAACTGAGGTAGAGCAAAATGTAACTGAGTAGAAGTACATTTTTTTCCACCATAAATGTTAATGAGAATGACTGAAAAGAATTCTGCAGAAGAAGTACTCTCCGAAGTACATTTTATGGGAAAAACTACTCAAGTTCATGTAAGGTAGTAAATGTACTACCCACCTCTGATCTACAGATACATTCCATAGAAGTGTAATGAATAAAACCAGACCCTTGAAGTGGTGACACTGGAGAGGCAGCGCTACAGGACAAATTGAGTCATCTTGGAAATCGTTACAAAGACATCACCGCTTTTCTGAGGTCTGTCAAGATTGCAAATACTGAAAAGGCAACAAGGAAACCACATCCATGTCCTTCAGCACTTATTGTTGTGTTGTGTGATATACTGTGTTAACACAGTAGGATAAAGTGCGGAGAGGTCTGTGCCAGGCAGTGAGGCATCTTCCTCTGACTACTCCTGTTACCAAATGCGCTTCCTCTCCACCGCGGGATAAAACAACTCAGAGCCACAGAAACCCAGCCTTTCAGTTTCCCCCCCTTACTCTTCCCCTCATCCCCTTGTTTTATGTTCTTTAATTTTGTGGCCACACGAGCCACACCCTTCTCAACCAGCCAAGCCACCCCTTATTATAGACGTCAGAAAAATCCACATACAATACAGTGGCACAAAGAGATTTCCCGGTGACTACATAAAACCTTTTATGAGTTCCTTCTGCATCCCAGACCAGAACCTTATGCACGTATACTGGCACCCTGAATTTAACAACTTGTTGTTTCTTTTGCTTAATTACAGCCTGTTCCTTTTTAAAATAAACACAAGGCAAACACAGCTGCATGCTTGCCTAAATAAACAGAAACCTGCCACATGTGATTCATACAAGCCATGCAAACGCAATATTTCATCACTTATCAAACACTTGCCTATGGTCATCACTGAGATTTTAGAAGCATTGATTTGGCTGATGGAGGCTGTTGAACAATCAGGCAATCATCCACTAGGACAACTGCATTACACACTGCAGCTGGTTACTGCACAGGGTAGGTGGCTCTAAATTGATGTTTTCCCGGGCTAAACACACACATAACTGCTTTTACACAAAGCACGAGATATTCCCAGAAGAAAAGAGAATACTAAGTAATGGTCTAATTTTTAAAAAAAATGTGTGGCATCCATTTGCAATGAACTTGTGATGAACCTGCTTGCCTATTCTTGTTCATATACCTTTATCTACTTTCTTCCTTTTCTTCTCTCATCTCCCTTCTTCCCATCTGTGTCCTAGTGCCTATTTGTTTTTCAGAAACAAATGGAGCTGTTGGTCCCAGGATCTCTGGCTGTGCTCTCTTGACTACACTGCTTGGTACCCACCATCATAGAAGTGCAGGGGAGTCTAATGTGCTGCCGGTCACTGATAAGGCATGGCCAAAGTAGCCCAGATCAAAGAACACTGAAAGAGTAGATCTATTATCAATTCTTTTATCCGGTGAACTTTGAAAGTCTAAAACAATCTATATAGCACACTTTTTGCCCTTGTTAAATTCAGGGTGAAAATGATGTCAGCCCACCACAAATTTGGAAAAACATCTACAGCTACAGAAAAAATAATAAAGAACCAGAGCAAGAGTGAAATTGCAAGAAAAGTTAATATGAGCCCAACATTCCTGGCAGTGAAGCGGCTCTGTCCATCATAGAGGGAAGTTAGAACGCCTGCTGCTCTGTACATCTGGGCCTTTTGACCACTCGCCACATAGTCAAGTCCCACCCGCAGAGTGTTTCATCATCTCTCCCAGCAAGTGCCTTAGTCTGGCCAAGATCGCAAAAGCTCTGCTATGTAGTATGTCCAAATGTCATTCCGGACTCCTGGGTTCAACAGGTGAATCTCAGAGATAATAAATGAAAAAACACACATACATAAAAACACAGACAGACAAAACAGTTTTCCTGGATCAAACCAGCTGTGCACGTTGCAAAGCTGCTGGGAGATCAGTACATGAGATTCTTTGTCTCCATTTGTGGTATTTATTTACACACCGGACTGCTGTGCAATATATCAAACTGTTGAGTGCATTAGAGAAATTACCTGACAAAAAGGCAGGGCTATCTGTACCAACTGTTACATTCCTCTGCTGCTGCTCACTCCCTGTCCAACAGAAGGCCATAAAACATGCACTCAATAACACTAATTAGCTCCAGAAACATTCCTTTTGGGAAAATAGGTACATGTGTGTTTCTCTCCATGTCCATGCATGCATGTATACATACATAGTCCACTGGGAGGGTGTACAGAAGCGATTACATAAATCTACAGGAGGCAGAAAAGCTCACTAGCAGTGTCAAGGACAGGCTGCATACACAGAGGAATGACTGGCCTTCAACACATTCTTGTGTTTTAATTTTCAGATCCTCGTGAGAAAAGCCTCTTCAAACACTTTTGGGGAAGCAGCTTCTGGTGTGAAGAGACAACTCAAAAAGCTGAGACAAAGAGTGTACTGATGTGTTTATGAAAGAGACATAAATTTAGCAGAGTAAATGGGAAACCAGCTTTTGGTGTTTGGTAAAAGTGTATGCATGTGTGTGGATGACATAGAGCAAGAGGTAGGGTGTGGAAAAACACACACAAGAACTTGAGAAAGTGTTGAAATGTTTTATGTCTGAGAGCACGGGAGGTTTAAATCTCTAGAGGTGAGGGCCCGAGCAAGAGGCTGGAGAATAAACACCACACAACACTACTGGGACCATATTATAACTAACTAATTAAAGCTGGGAGGTCAGTGCTGATAATCAATACTGTTAATGCGGGAAGGGAGAGAGGGAAATCTGGTGTCAGATGGCCTTGTGTGCGCAACGTACTGCAGACAGGGCGGGAACAGATTGGAGGTGATGGTAGAGGTCAAGATGAGGGGACTTGTTAGACTCTGAAAAGATAAAGTTTCTCTGTGCAGCTGCTTTGGCCTTCAGGGAAACATCTGTATTAACCTCAGCACCACTGTGGAGAGGAATGCAAGAAGCAACAGAGCGAAGGGAGGGGAGAGAATAAGCTGGCTATGATATGGGAATATGTTTTTTTAAAGAGACATATTGGAGCTGTTCACTTAAAATTTCAAGCGCAAACCACTCCACTTCTTCGCCCATAGTTATAAAACAAGAGAGGATTTTAAAGCGTGCCTCTGGCGTGACTACAGTGTGACGCGACTGCTTCCGAGCATGCAGCTATGAGTGTGTGAGCAGTGACACAACCCTATCTAAAAGCCAAAAGTCCTAATAAATCAAACTAATTTAGCAGTTAGACATTTATTCCCCTCTCTGCTCTCCATTAGTTTCCTACTGAAACATTCATAAAGAGCTGGCAGATAATTGCGTGGCAGCTCCTATGGGAGTGCACACGGGGGTGTGAATAGTAGAGGGTGGCCAGGTGGTGCCCTGTCAGGTCACCAAGGTAACACAGAGGATAATTATCTGCTAGTGTAGTGACTCACTCTGCAATCCAGGTCTGATACCATCTGATCAGAGCCTCATACATACAGGCCGCACTTAAACACAACATCTAAATGCTGTTCCTGTGCCTCATAAGGGCTCAGGCTGAGTGAGACAAATCTTACATACTGTAACAATGAGATAAAGAAAGCTGAGGAGCTATGTTTGTTTTGCCCTTTTCAGCTCCATTCTGTGAAATCTATCACATCTGCTGTTGATTAACAGCAGCAGAACCATTGGCAATTACAGGAAACTGGTAGTTTGTGTGTCAGTGACTTCATATTTACTTGCATTTTAGATGCTTTCTTTGAATCAAGAGCAGCTTCTCTGTGTCTACAGATGTAGAGGCTCACCCAACAGCATCAATGTACATCTAAGACCATAGTGTAACTTGAAAATAACCACCAAAAGTGTATTCATATCTTGTATGTAAGGACTAGACGTATATGCCACTGTACAGAGTTGTTTAAAAGATTTCTTATATGTTCCATATATAATTGTCGATATAGATTCAAAACATGAAAATTAAATATATGTCCATATATTACTTTACATTTATGTACATGATGTTGTGACATATATGGTAACTTCATCACCTACACCGACAAACAAACTTCTACATCAGTAGCGCTAAAGCTAAAATCTATGTTATGATTCTATTAGTAATACTATATGGCAAGTGTTTGTGAACCAAAATGCATATACTATAAGCTGAATGAGTTAATGATGAAACTGTATGAGATCATCCATAAAATGTAATTGTTACCAATTTAAAGGAGGTTTGCATGAGAACAAGGTTAGTAAACAGGTTGTGACTAATATACCTTGTGATACCCTTTTACAGTAAAGGGCGATGAACCCTCCTCCCACACAATCACAGGTAATGATGTTGCTACTGTTTCAGTCATCCAGGACGCAAATAGCAGGCACCCAAGTCCCAGCCATTTCCTGTTGTGTGAGATGTACAAATGCGCACTTTAGGCATTACGAGTGGTTGTGCGTGTGTCTGGATGGTCTCAGTGTGCCTGGCCTGTGTGAGAGTTAAACATGAATTGAACTCAACTACAGTGACCAAAGGCCCTGGAAGCTGTGGTTTGTTAAGGAGGAAATGCCTTAATTCACAGTGGCTGGGGGTTAATGCTGCCAGAGACCACTGGGACTGCATTTAAAGATTATTACAAAAAGGGTGTGTTTGTGTAAGAATATGTGGAGGGAGAAAGATATATAAGTAGATAAATGTATAAATGTTTCAATGAAGCAACATGTCATTTTCATTTTTAAAACTCCTTTCCTATTTTCTTCTCTCTTTAAAGTACTGTAAATACCACCTCGAGATAAAATGTGAATTGTGTTCACTTGCTGGTGTGTCATTGTGGCACGTCCTGCACACGCCCAGTGTCAGCATGACCTGTGTTACATTTAGCTGTGTACATTCTGAATGTATGCTGTAAGCCATTTACACAGCTGGGTCTTTTAAACTGAAGTGACTCAGAGAGGGGACGTCCCTGGCCTGGGGTCTGTCCCAGAGCCCACACCCTGGTTACATGGACTGCAGCATACAATCGGACAGCAAAGTGCATCAGCTCTCTGAATGAGCAGTCGGGGAGGAAGATGGAGACCTTATATTCATTTTACTATATTAAATACAATATTTAAAATAAGTGGTTGAATGTGCTGAAACATTGCCCTTTACTCTGACACTAATATGAATAAAATACATTGCAGAGCATGCAGACAGGCCGGTCAGGAAGCCTTATCCAGTGTACAAAGTCTGACTAATAAATCTAAGCCACACTTATTTTGCTCTCAGAAACCTAAATAAGAAAACAAACCCACAAGCAAATGTGGAAAGGAAGGAATTTGGATAGGAAATAGTCCATCCATTTGACAGCCATTACTTCTCTGTCTGTGTCTCTCATATGAAACCAACCTACTGTACATATCTGCAGGTTTGAATCAAAACGAGTGGGTGCATGTTAGATGGTATCACATGATTCTCAGGAACAAACCTAACAATGAACCACACATGCAACATGAGGCCGCCAAACTCCCATTTTATATTCAAATGAGGGACATATGTGGGAGCACTGGTTACACATGTGGAAGACTCAACTTAAGCAAATGCCAAGATTATTAGATACAAGCCTTTGTGAAGGCATTATAACGTACTGTCTTTAGCCCTTTAATCAATACAATACAATATGACCTTCCCTGGTTAAAATTTTTCTGTATACTTTAAGCATCATCAGGACAAAGAAATGGACCGAGTCCCAACCATCTCTTTGCTTCCTTTCAAAGCTGCCTTCTTCAAGACAGAGGGCCTTGACTTTGAGACTCTGTGGTCAAATCCATCTGTGTCACAGCCTGTCAAAAATAGTCACAATGCAGCAGCTCCCTCAGTAATTACACAGTGCAGTGGAGGAACCAGTGTCACCTCCCTCTTACTTGCCAAGACACTCCAACAATGATCTTTCCAGGACTGAAAGTTGACTTTTAGATTCTTGCATTTTTTTCCCTAAAAATGAGACTGGTTTGTGAGCACTAGACTCTCGCATCCTTGACTTTGAATCATTACAGCCCAAGCTTTAATCCTCTTACTCTTCTTGTTTTGCCAATTTATCACAAAGGTTAATACTGTGTTCAAATGAAATATGACTACACAGCTGGAACTTAACCCAGGCAGGTGTTTTGTTGAACAAACTGAATTATTCTGGGTTGTTTATCCATATAGCTGACACCACCTGCTAATGTTGTGATTATTTGCACTTAACCTCTGATTGTTGCTCAAAGCAATAAAGTGGACCCAGACGGTTTGATTTCAATAAACACAGTGATTAGATAAGAACACTGTTCCTCAAACAACAATACAAAATTAATTTCCAACAGCTAAACCACATCTGAAAATGTGCCATGGAGAAAACGGAACAAATTAAGTTTGAATGTTTACTGAGCAGCATTATTCTGTGGTTTTAGTATCTATATATGGGATGTCTCCATATTAGAGTAAGGGGAGGACTCAGTGCACTTTGCACCCGTTCTGCTGTTGACTTACTCATTCTTTAGATAACACGTGGTTGACATATTAGCCACTGGCTGGTCCATCATCCACAGCTGCAGCACCTGAACTTTAGCAGGTTGCACAGCTGTTTAAGAGAAAAACACTGGAATGTGACACACACTGGGCATTAGCTGGATAACCTAATGCTAACGTAGTTATTTTGTTTTTTTCCTGCCTGAGCATGAACGTGAAGGCCAGCATCACAGTAATGTCTGTGCTGCTCCATCAAGCACAGTAACAATGTCTAAACACAACACATTAACTCATTCAAATCACATCTCTTTAAACTAAAACACATATTGTAGATCCTAAGACCAGAGGTGTGATGCAACAAGTGATGCTGAAAAACTACAATAATTCTTTCACTTATTAATGAAGTCAGAATGGTTCATTTGAACATACTAAGGCCACCAAATAATCCTATGCAAGAGCTATGACATACCAGTTATTTCATCCATCCATCCATTTTCTACCCCGTAATCCTCGCAAGGGTCGGGGCTGATGTTGGAGTTTATCCCAGCTGACTTGGGGTGAAGGTGGGGTACATTAGCTGAGTTGCCAGTTCCTCACAGGGCTGACACATTGAGACGGACACACTCACACTTATATTCACAATTTTAGACTGACCAATTCACCTCACCCCATGTTTTTGGGTATGGGAGGAAGCTGGAGTACCTGGAGAGAACCCACACAGACATGGGGAGAACAGGCAGGCTCCACACGGAGGGGCCAGAAGGCCCTCGGTTCAATCCTGGTTCAATCCTGGGCCAGAAGGCACATTTACCTGCCTCATACTAAAATTGAATATTAAATCACGTTTGCTCTTGCTCTTTGTGGTAACTGCATAAGACACTTTATATTTTTAATTTTTCTTAAATCTCTTAAATAAAATTCTGGCTATACTACTGCTGGATGAGCTGAGTAACGACGCACAATTGTAGATTTAAACGGTGGCGTTTCTATTCACGTTTTGCCCTTCTGGACACATGATGCGAGAGAGAAATGAGCATACCTAAATTGACAAAACTCATGACCATGTCTGCATCGTTCAAGAAGTTGTTGTCTTGCAGGCTGGCTATCGGGGGCCCCTGCGTGGTGAAGACCGGTTTGTAGGGATAAGAGTATCTGTCCTCGTCCCCCTCTGTGGACATGGCGTTGTACAAGTCCAACATAAACATCGGGGCAGCATTGTGCTTTCCGTGGAGGTGGGGTCGCGGCCGGTGTGGCAACCCCAGGATCGACAGGATCTCCCGTTGCATCTCTCTGCGCTCCTGGCTCTTTAGCCGACGGTGGATGAAACTTGAGTGGAACTCGTTGTCCAGAGTAAAGTTCGTAAAGGCTGAATCCGCCAAGACGCAGTAGCTCCAAATCAGGAGGAAAGCAGGAGCGCGTTTATCCAAAATTGGTGCCATGGTAAACGTGCGTAATTGCGCCCCAGTTCAGTTCGCTCAAAGTCTGCAAAATGAATATTGAACTTGGAGCAGCTAGCAGCCTGTTCAATATCCAAAATCAGTTACGGGCCCTCATATTGAGGGAAGTTATCCAAAAATGAAGCATCAACGTGAGTTCAAAGGGTTTTATTAAATCTTGAGCCTGTTGTACTGACTCGGACCTCGGTCCTCATCCACAACCTGTATCCGACAGCCACTCAGTGAAGTGCAGCCTGCAAGTGTGGAGCCTGTGTTCACCGGTACGAACAAGTTGTAAGGAGGCGCTTTGAGCTGGGAGGAGCAGCAGAGAGAGAGAGGTAGAGAGAGAGAGGGAGGCTGTCAAATGGAGACAGGGCTAAGTTGGCTTTTGTTACCAGTTGGAAAAGGGCTTAAGGCTGCATGTGCAAATACAAAACGGATTAGGAAGGCATTTGTATCATGATGCTTCAGTTTGTGATAAAGCACATCTCGTCATTCCTTTCCCACAAGTCCACAGTGTTGCCCAGCCCCGTGTGTTTGTATGGATTCAACAATAACAGATGTTCAGACAGTGGCAATAGAGTTTGGGCACTTATGGGAAATAACAGACTACATATCAGCAGGTGATTATTTTCCTCTGTGGGTGAAGACCTGAATACTGGGAGAGGTTGAAACATGCAATTGCAATGCTGTGGCTACAACAATTACTCAATGATCTGCAGGTGCACTGTCTAAATACCTTGAAGCATGAGGTTTGACACATAAAAGTCCGTCGTCTTTTAATGTCAAACAGCCAGTACTGCATTGCCATTTTACACTGTGTTTTTGAAAAATATCCAAGCTTTCTGTTTTGGAAAGGAAGTTTGTCACAAAGACAGTGGTGCACAGACACAGAGCAGACTGCAAAGGAGGGGTGCAGATGTTTGGCAGCTGCTTCATCACTCCATCTGCCCCCCTGGCCCCAGCACCTCTTAAACACCACACTTTAATGGAACGCTCTTGACCCTCTTGTGCGCTCTGCTCCCCCTGACACAGGCAGACGGATTTCAGATGGCCTTTGTAGAAGAAAAAAGTCCTAAAAATTTTTCACTGCACAGAAACTGGAAATGTAAAGGGTCTGCGGTTGAGATGTTTTAGGTTATGTGCTACAGCTTGCCAGGTGATTTTTATGACAATAAAATTAGACTTCAATGGCACAGCAAGGGAGGCAGCCAGACGGCTTAAGCTATGATTGTAAACAGGAGAAGAGAGTAAAGGGGAGTAGAGCATGTCTAGAGGTCTTCTACACTTAGCTCACATTCCTGCCCATTTAATTCATTTCACTTCAATTCAATTGTATTTCTATAGCACCAATCATAATCCAAAATGATCTCTAAGCACTTCACAAATCAAGGCCAAAACCTCAAGACTGTACAAAGCACAAACGCAACAGAACCACCGAGAGCAACCCAAGGGCGACGGAGGGAGGAAATGTGGTTGCTCTTGTCTTCAAAGGTGCTTGACTCCTTTTTTTCCAATGACAGTTCAACATAGCTGAAATTCTGAAAGCTTACATAGTTTGACACTACTCATCCTGTATATCTAATCCTCTATTTGCTTTTAAATGGCCTTTCAGTAGTAGCCTGTAACATATAAACATTTCCATGCAGTTCCTCAGATAGAATTAGTTAATGGCTGTAAGTGTTTACATTACAGCAGTTTCCGACAGAGGACTTGAAAGCGTCTTAGTTTCAGCTACAACTATACATCTTCCATGCTTTCTCTCTGTCACACTTTCTTTCCCTCTCTCATTTTCTCTATATCGCTTTGCCTTACACTCATTTTTCTCTCCCGCTGCTGTAAGGTTGGTGAGGTCAACCCCCCAGATATCCTCCAACAACCTCCAGCCCTGGGCTCAGTTTATGCCCAGAAAAGGGCTGACAATCCTGGGCAGGACAATAGGGAACAGACCCCCCTTTGTTTGGGCCTTCATGGGCCTGGTGACAGTCACAGTAAACAGTGGGCACAGGCTGAGGGCAGGCTTGGTGAGCTGCACTGAGGGGCCTTTGACAAGGAGAACTAAGGCAGAAAAGCAGACCAAACAGTGTTGGAGCCTTCCATGACTGCACATATGAAAAAAAGCTCCTTACGTTTTCCCAACTACACAAAAATACTGTATATGTTTAATGTATATAAGCCATTAAATGATATTGATTTTTAACTAAATGCTGAACTATGTACAACAGTGAGCTGTTTGTTCATTAAGTGAACTGTAAGGATGAACTTATTATGGTTGCATGGTACGTTTGGTCTCTTTGACTATATGTCAGATTTAATTTAACATTTGGCCTGAGGTATTTCTATTGAAAATGCACAAACACACACTACCCATTATGATCTAAAAAAACCCTGCACAAATACACACCTTCCCAGTCTAGCAGGTTGGAGCATGATACCCAGTTCTAAAGAAGACCACACACGGTACTGCTGAGCATCTCTGGAAATTCACACACCCACAAGCACAAAAAATTTAACACCCTTCATCTCAGCATTACGTTGGCTTCTCTGTCTTTCCCTTTTATATTTGTGGTTAGACTTGGTGCTCTTCCTGTTTGTCTGGTTATCTCAGTTAAAGAGCTCAAAGCATGTGGTCAGAGGTCAGATTAATATTTATTTCATGTGTTGCCTCAGAGAGCAGCAGGCAGCAGTCCTTTGAAGGCCTGTGGATGTAGGGAGGCAGTTGAGGGGAGGGTGGCAGTCTGATCAGGCAGGCCCACAGACCATAGAGTAAAACTTTTTTTCAGGGTAAACTGACCCTCAAATAAAGCAGTGTGGGGTCGGGGTGCAAGGACAGGAGAGGGTGGAGGCACATTTTTTCCTCTCCATCTGCCTGCCCTGTCCACCCTTGTCTAGGTTCCTGGTGTAACCCCACTGTGTGTGCTGCACAAACCTGCGGCCTGTTAAAACAGCCTAACCAGGTGGAGTTGAGCTATTGCAAATGTTCCCTTTCTGATGTCTCACACTTCCAGGGGCCTCATGAACATATGAAATGCAGCTGTGGGACAGGCAGGAGAAAGAGAGGGGGTTGGTATATAAAACAGCCTCACGTTTAATATTACACTTGGGTTTGGGGTTAAATTACATTTTTGAAATGTGTACAGTATCAAATCTACTTTGCATATGCACTGTGTGATTTGATCGTTAATGCTCATTTAATGATAGGTAAGCAATTGCAATGTAGTGGGTTACAGAGAAGTTACACGAGGGGTGACTGACAAATTTGGAGCCTCATACCAGAAATGAATTGATATGAAAAAAAAATTGTCTGTGAAACATATTTGTACATGTTTTAGCTAGGCATCTTGTTGGAAACACCTTTTGATCTCTTTTTACATTTGATGTACTTGGCATTTCAAGGAAAATGGAGAAACTCGAGTATCAGGCAGTGATCAAGCATCTGTAGTTGAAAGGGATGAACCCAGCTGAGATCCATAAGGATATGCAAGAAACATTAGGGGAAGATGCCCTGTCATGTGCCATGGTCAAATGCTGGGTCAGTGAATTCAACCGTGACAGGGTAGCATTGAAGATGACCCTAGGTCTGGGAAGCCTTAAACAGTCACCATACCAGAGAACTTTGACTTTGTCCTTGGGATGGTGATGGGAGACTGACAACTGTCATCTTGTCAGATACAGATGTGGATGAAATTGTTGGTACCGCTCTGTAAATGACAGAAAAACCCACAATGGTCACAGAAATAACTTGAATCTGACAAAAGTAATAATCAATAAAAATTTTATGAAAATTAACCAATGAAAATCAGACATTGCTTTTGAATTGTAGTTCCACAAAATTATTTTTAAAAACAAACTCACAAAACAGGCCTGGACAAAAATGATGGTACATCAAACTTGTAATCAGTCAGTCGGCCTATTTAAAGAGTGACAAGTATTCACTGTGCTGTTTGGTGACATGGTGTGAACCACATTTAACATGGACCAGAAGAAGCGAAGGAGAG
>JAQQAE010001392.1:0-13253 GCA_029823295.1 Pseudamia nigra
CTCCCATTTCTTCTTTTTGCATTTTGAAAAACTACTTAGAACCTTCTTAAGATCCAACAGTGCAAAATGTACATTCTAGCAATTTTTCAACTGGTCTTAAAATTTTGATCAGGAGTGTATCGCCAAACTCAACAAAATAATCCCTAAACTTACTACAAATAAACAAAATAATCAAAAAGTGAACAACACTGAACCAAAATGTAACAAAATAATTGGCACAATGAACAAAATAAACATGAAAACAAAAAAAAATTGACAAAATAATGAAGAAAATTGACAAAATGACCAAAGCACTCAAAGCTACAAAGGACTGTCTTATTGGTTTTATTGGAATAGACAAAAGCACATTTTATTAATACCCCCCCTGAAATCTTTAGCTATGTGTGTGCATTTTGGGTAACCTGCTCCTTGTTTGAGGAGGTCGGCGGCTGTGCTCGTGTTGGTGGCGCTCTGCATCTCCTGTAGCTCTCCGACCAGATCTGAAGCATCATTAAAATGGGCAGTTAAATAACAATCAAAACTCATAGTGTACATTTGCACGCTGAATTAACTGAAAAAAGCTGTACACTAATTTATATGAAATGATAGTCACAGTACCCTTTTCCGGGATACGAAGTGCACATGGTAACGAAATGGGAGTGATTGAATGCTGAAACACCAGGGCAGATAAACTTCCTGATAGAAGGAGAAAGACAGCCTTGTTAGATTTACAAGTCGAATTCATCAGTATAAGGATCTCATACATAACCAAATGTGGGAAACATATTGCAGCAGTTGTTTATTCCACGTAACTGACCAAAGTAGGACTCATTCTGACAGCCCTTGATCTTCACTCCCCGAGGCCCGGTTTCTATGAGGAAGTGTCTCACCAGCTGTTCCAGTGGATCCCCTGGGACGACCGAGACGGCGGTGAGATGATAAGCAGCAGGGATGAAAAGTATGGCAGACTATCTTATTGCAGATTGCAAACCAGGATTCATAATCATAATGTTCTGGACAATGTTATGAAAACTTATGTCATATGTTATTCTTAAAAATACAATGTGTACTACCAGTCAAAGGTTTGGACACACCTTCTGCATCAGTGTTTTTCTTGATTTTGTATCATTTTCAGCATTGTACATTAATATTGAAGACATCCACACTGTGAAAGAACACACACTGAATTATGTAGTAAAACAAAAATGTGAATGAACACGTTTTAGATTTTAAATTGTCCAACGTAGCCACATTTAGCTTTAATGACAGCTTTACATTCTCTCATCAGATTCACAAAGTCGTCACCTGGAACAGCTTTCAATTCACAGCTGAGTTCATTTGTGCCATTTCTTGCCTTTTTAATGTGCTGTAGACCATCGCCTTTCTTGTGAAGAGGAAGTTTGGGTACAGAGTCAATAGCCCTCTTAGCCTTGTTAGGGCAAGAAGGATCTTGAAGGATCCCTTCCTGGGATGGTCCTCATGAGAGGCAGTTTCATCATAGTGTTTGATGGTTTCGGTGACTGCACATTCAAAGTTCTAAAGATTTTTTAGATAGACTGACCTTCATTTTTTAATGTAATGGTGGACTGACTTTTCTTTTTACTGAACTGAGTGTTTTTTGCCATAATATGGATTTCTGCAGTGGCTGAAGCAACACTAATAGGTTCTATCGACAACTGATGGTCTACAGCACATTAAGAAGGCAAGAAATGGCACAAATGAACACACTTTGGATTTGAAAACTATTCCAGATAATTATCTTGTGAATCTGATGAGAGAATGCCATAAATGTGCAAAGCTGTCATCAAAGCTACTTTGGACAGTCTAAAATATAAAACATGTTCTGGTTTGCTCAACACATTATTGATTACTACATAATTCCATTCATGTTCTTTCACAGTTTGGATGTCTTCATTATTAATGTACGATGTTGAAAACAATAAAAATACAGAAAAAAAAACATTGAAGGAGCATGTGTGTAAGAGTACCCCCCCCTCCCCCCGGCAGTACTTGTTTCCATCTCCGTGACATTAACTTTACATTGTTGACAGATACCTTTGTTTCCAGTCACGTTGGCATTGGGAGGAGGGGTGGTCACTTTGAGGGCGAGGCCGTAGGCACCCTGGAAGGAATTACTGTCTCTGATGAGGAAAGATCCTGGTTCCTTGTCCTTCAACACAGCTATGGCTAAAACAGAGAAAACACATTATAGGAAAAAAGAAATTACACCACTTCCACTTTATTACAAGTCTTTTGTGGTAGAATTGAAAAATCAACAGTGTTCAGGAGGAAACAGCTGCTACTGAATCAGTTAATGTAGGCAACAAAACATAATTACAAAGGCTACATGTATTATTTTTGGTAATTATGTTTGACTTATATGTACATAATTGGTCAAAAGTTTGGACACATCCTCTCTTTCAGTGATTTATTTTATTATTTTCAACATTGTACATTAATACTGAAGACATTTAAACATGTATGGAATTATGTGGTAAACAAAAAAATAAAAACAACCAAGAACATGTTTTATATTTTAGATCGTCTCATCAGATTCACAACAGTAGGCACCCATAATGGTTTTCACTGTGCAGGTGTGCCTTGTCAAGGGTTCATTTGTGCCATTTCTTGTTTTCTTAATGTGCTTTAGATTATCAGTTGTCTTGAGGAATGTCCCTGGTTCCTGAGGCAGCTAATTCTAATAAATGCATCCTCTGCAGCAGAGGTAGCTCTTGGCCTGGGACAGTCCTCATGAGAGTCAGTTTCATCACTGTGTTTGATGGTTTTAGTGACTGCTATTGGGTACACATTCAAAGTTCTTGAGATTTTTCAGATTGACTGACTTCATTTCTTAAAGTAATGACCAACAGTCTTTTCTCTTAACTTAGTTTGTCTTCTTATAATATGGATTTATACGGCAGTTGTAGTAGCACTAATAGGATTATTGACTCTGTACCCACCCGTCCTCTGCACAAGACAAGTGGTGGTCTAAAGTACATCAAGAAGATAAGAAATGGTACAAATTAATTCTTGACAAGATAGACCAGGAAAACCATTCTGGGTGACTACTTCATGAATCTGATGAAATTTGAAAAAAAAAAAAAATCTGAAATATAAAACATGTTCTAGGATGTTTACCAAATAATCTTTACTATATAAGACTTATTGTGATCTTTCAATGTCTTTTGAATGTCTTCAGCATTAATGTACAATGTAAAAAATAATAAAAAATAATGAAAAACCAGTGGAGAAGAAGGTGTGTCCAGATTTTTGACAGGTGGTGTATAACATAACATCAAATCATGGCAATACCAACAACATCTTTGTTCAGAAATCTGAAACGGGCTCTAAACAGCGTTTTTTGACATAGGTTAAATAGTATTTTTTATGAAGTAATTACTATAGTCATATTACTTATTATATTTCAAAGGCCACCTCCACATACTTATCTTACATGTTCCTCACCTTGGTCTCTGGAGATGCCTGGTTTGTACCAGTACTTGGAGCTGTCTTGAACAAACTTTGCATTAAGCCTGATGTCTGCCTCCTCCTTGCTGCTGGACTGTGTAGACCCCCGTCTCTGCTCTCCCACAGTGGGGGAGAAACTAACATGGTGTGTAGGGGACGGAGCTGAGGAGACTCGGAGAACAGAGCTGTGCCCATTCAGGCATCCTGGTGTGGACGATAACCGTTTCTTCTCAGGCAGAGGTGGCTGAAAGGCAGGGATGGTGACCGCAGTGTACCCCGTATACGGGACATGAGGAACATTTAGTAAGGGGTAGTAGTAGGACGCTAAGGGGAAGGTGGGTGTGTTGTATCCATCAGGCACAGGTGATGGTGGTTTTGTGTCAACTGAACTGTCCCTGTCTGGTGTCAGTCTTGGACCTGCCGTGTCTGTAACTGATGGGGAGCACTGGGGGGAAGATTGCAGCTCTGGGGATCCGAAAGGAGAATTTGGAGAAGAAGGTGTTGACGAGGGACTGGCAGGAGGATTCACAGATCCAGCTCTGCTACTGTCAGATGAAGTCTCAATATGAAGGCTGGAGCCATTAAGTTGAACTTGCACTGGGGTGATGATGATAGCAGTAGGACTTGAAACTTCATGCGGTCTGTCTGACCCTCCTGTGACCTGGGCTGCTTTAGGTTGACAGTCAGAGATTGGCGACTGCTCACCTGGCGTCTGTGTGGAGTTTATAGATACGCTGGAGCACGTGAGTGTTTCTGAGGATGCTGGTGTAACAGGTTTGTTGCCGTCAGTGTTGGATCCCACATGCTTAGTTACCTCTTGGCTCTGAGGAGTGCTATCAGGGGTCACACTGAAGAAGAAAAAAGACAAAAAAATTAGATTATGAATTACATAATGCTAGGTGGAAATTGCAAAGTCTCAGTACTCTCCTTATTTTGTATGTTTTTATTTGTTTATGGATTGTTGGATTGTTGCAGGAATCATGTCTTGCAAAATACTTAAATAGACAAATTAAGTGTAAATAATGATATTTTGAAATATATTAAAGGTCACATAATGTGAAAATCAATCTTTAATGGTTTATGAAGTTTATATAAACTGTGATGTAAAATTAAAAGTTGTGAATATGAACCTTCTCAGTGCTGCCAGTCCTTAGAAATTCACCCAACAAGATGGACAACAGGAAGAACAAGCCATTTTGAATGTTTGTGATTTGCGATATCACAAGTTATAATCAATCATAGCCAGTCAGTGCATTGGTCCCGCTATGCTCTAGAATTCTAAACTGGAAATTTTGCAATGTAACATTTAAAACATCGGGAGTTACAACCAGTCATATTCAAGCTAATGCTAACAACAGTCCCTTGGCCAATATTATGCCAATTTGTGGCGACCGGTCAGTATTTTATGCAGGAAAAACTCCTCATGCACTGAATGCACTTTATTTTGTCAACACCATTACAGAAGTCTTTCATATGCATATATTAACAGTACAGATATACATTTAAGTGTCACCATATGGGACCTTTAACTTTTAAAATGAACAGAAACGAAGACAGGCAACTGTTTACAGGTCAGGACAAATTGCACATTAATATAACAGTATTTTTTTTTAATAGTACTGATTTAGTGCATTCAGTGTTGTCCTTTTCCCCTTCTGCCATCCATGTTGTTTCAGCTATACCTCATTACATACCAGTCCTACACTTTCACAATCCTTACATTTTTGTTCCAGAGCATACAAATCTTTTTATCACTATGGGTGCGCTTGAGGTTCATGACAATGAGGATCCGATAAGAATGTACAAAAGTGCACTAGTGTTCAAAGGTACAGTTCACATAAGCTGCTAAGCTACAGGGGAAAAAGTGTTCATACTCTTTCATTTGCTTTTGTGGTCCTGGACAGATTTTTTTAGTGTGCAGTACTGTATGTGCTGAATTGGTGTTAAGGATTACCTACCTTTCTTCAGTATGTGTGGGGCTGTTACTACCAATGATTGTGTAGTCATGATCAGAGTCCAGTCCAGGGGTGCTCGGCTGACCATTTGAATCCGATTTACCCTCTGACCCCTGAGATACACTATCTTCCACATCAGCTTTGGTCTTTTCACCTATGTCAGTGAGATAGAAAAAAATGAGGTAAAAAAAGAAATGATAAAAATGCTGCCGGTGTTACAAGATCTTTTCAGTGTAATAATCTGTATCATTCACCTTTCTGATGCTCAGTGTCTCTGGATTCAGAGGGCGTGTTGGGCAGCCTGCCTCTCCCAGGAGAGGGGCTACTTCCAGGCAGAGGTGAGGCTGATCCAGAGTGATACCCTGAGGCATAACCTCGGCTCTCGTGGCTCTCAGCTGGGGATGACTGATAAGGAGAGCATGGGCAGGAGTGGCGGGGCTGTGGAGGAGTGTGGTATCCGCTGCTGGCTCCATCCCGGACATCTATTAGAGACTGAGGGCTGGGGTAGGTTTGGTGAGGTATAAATGCAAATCTTTGCTGATGCGTGGTTGGACTCTGATTCATAGTGGGGTGGCAGGTGTGAAGTGCTGGCATGGCTGATTTGCACTGCCAGAATTCTGCCTCTCTTGCAATCTCCCATGGATTTTCAGTTTCCCACAGATGGGGCAGCTCTCTTGTTCGCTGTATCCCTGCTCCTTGGGACCACTGTGCGTTTTCTGATTGGTCTGGGTGCAGTGGGTGGAATGTTCTGACTGAGGCTGATTGGTGTTCTCGCCTGCTGGAGCAGTCCCGACAGGGGCAACCAGAGGATGATGATGGAGAACCAAAAAACATTTCCCTGTAAGGGCTAGAGGGCAGTGACTGGTGTGAGAGATGAGCTGATGGGCTGTGACCTGAAAAATGGAAGAGGTGACAGTCTTGACCAGGGCAAAGTCTGTTTGAGGCTGGCAGTGTGTGACTGTGTGGATGAGTGTGTTCAGGGGTGGAATAAAGGAAACAGGGTCTGTGGAGACATGGCAGGTTTGGGGGTGGAGGTGGACGTTCCCATGGTAACTCTGGTAAAGGATGTGCACTGTGGCGATGGCAGAGGTCCACGTGAGCTGAAGCCGGTGGAGGAGACACGGACTTCGACGGTAAGGCAGGCAGAGTTTGACTTTTTGGATGCTTTTTAATGCTGCTGTATCGACCAAGACAGTGAGTGTTGGAAAGGCAAGGCTCCCTTTCTCTTTCCCATCCCATATCTCCACACTTTCCCTGACCACAACATGAGTGCTCTCGCCTCAAACCTGCCGGACTTAACAGTTCTCCATCATCTAAAATCGCTGTCTCTCTGTCCCTTTCTTTCCCCTTTGTTTTCTCTTTTGCTCCATCTTCTTCGCCTCGCCTTTTTGATGAACAGTCTGTGTCATTTCCTTCAGAAAGATTTATTGAGGTTTCTTCCATGTGATCAGAGGGGGCTGAGGAGTGTCTGGAGTTGGAGGTGGAGGTGAGAGGCTGGGGAAGGCTGGAAGCTTGGGGATTCACTGTAGGGCTGCTGGAAAGGCAGCCATTAGGTGATGCTGCTGAGGCAGTGGAGCCAGGGCCACGACGCTTCCTCACCTGGGCGTACAGGCTGCCGTCCAGAGGACCCCTCGTGTGAGAGATATCTAGTAAGAATGTAGAAAAAGTGTGATTTAATATGTCATGTTCACTATTAAATAAAGGCTTGAGTAGGACTTGCAGTTTCCCAACTTTTCTCAGCGTAAGACCCAAAAGAGATGTGTGGTATAACCTAGGGATCCAGACCTCTTTTTCTCTTTGTAGTTTATTGAATGTTAATTATAATATCGTAGCGTTTTGATGTATTATGTTGAAGGTTACACTCATTTTGTGCATTCTGAGTTCATACTCTGAAAGACAGCTTAAATTAATACTACTGGTAAGTTACCAACATTTTTAGAAATTAACAAAATGACTAAAGGTCAGGGGCGATTCTAGGATCAGACCTAAAGGGGGCAGACCCTTGCTACTTTTAATGAGTTACTATTAATATTTTATTTATTAATATATTAAGTTTAAACCATACAGAGCCTCTGAAGTCCCATAAGGACAGATATGTGATGCAAACATGTGTCATAAAATTAAAATTAGCGTTTTGAGACTGATGAAAAACCTAACATGCTTTTGCAAAGTGTGCAACCCATTCCATTCATTCATTTTCATGATTATTTTGTTGCTTTTCATTTTTAGGAAGTGATTTTGTCCCTTTTGTTCAATCTTGGTCACTTTTTGTTCATTTTATTCATGTTTGTTCATTTTCTCCAAAAAGGAAAAAAAAAACCCTACATTTGTGCTCATTTTTGTTCCTTCTCCTCCTGTTCTTGACTATTGCTCTTTTTTATTTTAGGGATTATCTTGTTCTATTTTTGTGCAGTCTTGTTCATTTTGTTGCTTATTTTATAATTATTTATTGTTTTTGTTCCTTTTCTTGATTATTTTGTTTATTATTTTGCTTATTCCTGTTGAATCTCTTCACTATTTTGTTCATTTCAGATTTTTTTATCTTAGTACCGACACATCTTCAAGGTTTTTCTACTTTTTTCACAATTAGACATGAAGGCTGAGATCAAAATATAATGTCACTCATTCTGACTCATTCACACAGATGGATCATAAAGATGGATCATAAAGAGAGTGGATAATTTTTCATTTAGCTACAGTAATGTGAGAAACTATGTGTCTAAAAGTTGAAATATAGCACACATGAAAATATACTGACAGTCAATGAAAACTTTCAAGCAGAGTGCTTTTTTTTCTCAAAATAGGGTGGTAGGAGAGTTATATTTATTTTTGTTGGATGGCAGAGTTGGTGTATTGTACTGTTGATGCACTTCACTGCACATGGGTACCGGTACTCAGTTTACAAAATTGGACCAAGTACCATTCCAACAGGACACAAAGGGTGTACAGATTTTAGGGAGTGGCTTACAAACTCTATAAAAAGTCATGAAAAAGGCCGCTTTCTCATTTTTGTACATTTTTGTGTAAGCCAAAATGCTGTGACTTTCAAAGAATGAACCACAGAGTGACAGTCCTCCGGCAGGACAACGCTCGGCCACACTCCACACGCATCATAACAGCAAATCTGCAGGCACAAGGGGCAAATGTCTTGCCATGGCCACCATACTCCTCAGAACCCCCTGGGCATCTGCAAGACACCCCCAGCAGATGGGTCAACAAAGGGGTTCTTCATCCACAAGTGCCCCTAGAGGAATGGGATGGCACCGCTCAACGCAGGACTAGTCACCCAGTGTGAAGCATGTGTAGGGTATTACCACCTGTATTGAAGCAAATGGGGATCATATCCATTACTGACTTAAAATTGGCAACAATTTATTCTTGACAACTTGTTTTGTCGCTGTCTTTTTCACATAAATTGCAGACTAAATGAAGAACTAAACATACAGTGCCATAGTGTCAGGCTGGAACAAGTTCAGAAGTTCAGATATCTCAGCTCAATACTGGATGTGAATGCAGATCGGAGAGTGGAGATAAAGGCCAGACTAGTGGCAGCAAGATCGGTCCTGAGCTCGCTCAGTCCCCTTTGGAAGGATAGATCTCTTTCCAAATCCATCAAACTGAAGTTGATCAAGACATTAGTGTAGCCTGTAGCACTCTACGGGTGTGAGGCATGGACATTAAGAGCAGCTGACATAAAATATCTGAGGGCATTTGAGATGTCATGCTATAGGCTTGCACTAAGCATTATTTGGACAAATGAATCGGTCATGGGAGACTGTGGGACAGATCGCCAATTGGTGGAAACCAAAAGAAAAAGGAAAGTCCAGTACTTTGGTGATGCCATCAGGGCCCAAAATCTATGCCCCAACATTCTTGAGGGTCAGATAGATGGTATAAGGACAAGGGGTTAGAGCCTTTCTAAAATTGGTCTAAAAACACCCCTGTTGCCCACAGCTGTAAAGTATCAATTGACAACTGCAGCCACCAAATACCAGAATTTTGAGTGATTTTTCAAAGCCTCATGAAAGAGATTCTTTAGTGCTCAACAACCACGACAAGTTGCAAGTAAATTGGTTCAGATATTTTCAGGCTATCTCACTGACATAGCAGATTTGGATACCATCTTTTTCAGTGGACAATTAAAAAAATGAACAAAAGAACCAATTAAATGAGCAAAATCAACCACCAAGTAATAAAGAAAATACAATAAGAAATGAATCAAGAAAATTACCAAAATGAAGAACTAAACAATACACAAAAGGGAAAAATGCACAAAGTAATCCACAGAATAAACATAAATTAACATAAAATGAAAAAAAAAAAAATCTAAAAATGAACAATATCACCAAAAAAAAATCAGCAAAATAAATTATGATTTGTACTTTCAATGCTGTCTTGGTGGTGGAGGTTGAAGTTCTCATAGGAATCCCATCTAACCACAGGGTCTGAGGTGTTATAGTCCACTTTAATGGAAGCATCATTTTTCCGATATTCGCGACCTTGGAAGAAGACAATGCATTAGATGAATGAACACACTGAAAGGCAAATACAAGGCTCACAGAATGGAGCAAAGCACACACACAGACTATAATAATCACCTTTCATTTTTTCTGGCCCATTGGAGAAGATGAATTCAACTGTAGCATCAGGAGGGAATCTGTCATCTGCAGACATATGGGAATAAGTAAAATCACTAAAATATCCATGTTGCAACTACACAGAAAAAATGCTCATGACAAAAAAAGATACAGTATGTGCGTTTATTCTTTTTGTCAGAGGATCCAAGTCAAAACAGAGACATGCATCATCAAGAAATGTTTCCTCTGAAAAGAGCTTTCATTTAAGAGTGGGTATCATTATTTATACATCGCGTGTATGCGTCACCATGTAGCACTTAGACCACACTCAGCTGCTCACTGAGCCATGTGCAAGTATTGCTGCTTTATTCAAATTAAGAGGGCCTTGAATTATACATGCACGTAAACAAGCCCAAGTGTACAACAGGAAATTACAGCAGGAGCTTTCTCTTGTGTTCATATATTTAATTCACATTTAAAAATAGCTGGGATTGAGTAATAGTTTAACCAAAATAGCACTAAAGTTTGTTTAGATTTCATTGATCATTGCATATTTCTCATGAAACTTTAATACATTTTGATTGACTTTAATCTGCTGTTTCTAAAGATACACTAATCAGCTGTAACATTATGATCACTGACAGGGGAAGCAGTGATAATGTCAATTATTTTATTACAGTGGCATCTGTGAGTGGGTAGGCTATCTGAGGCTGCAAGTGAACTTTTAGTCCATGATGTTGATGTATTTCAAACAAAAACCGGGCAATGTAAGGATGCATGCAACTTAGACAAGGACCACATTGTGACAACTGGGTCAAAGCATCTCCAAAACTGTGGGTCTTGTTTGGTGGTCCTGGTTCTGCAGTGACAGAACCCCATGAGGAAGGAAGGACAGCTGGATCTCAATCCAATAGAGTATCTAAGGGAACAAAACATTACTAGCACATAATGTTGTGTAAGTTGCCCCTTTTGTTGCTAGAACAGTTCTAATCCAAAGCTGCTGTAATAACTGTCAGTAGCACTAGTAGGCCGACTCACTCTGCACCCACCCTTCCTCTGCACTTGGTGGAGATCTTCTTCTTGCATTACAGTGGTGCCCCGGCTAACGAATTTAATCCGTTCCGGCGTCACGTTCTTTGGGCGAATCGTTCATTAGCTGGAGCGAGTTTTTCCATAGGAATACATGTAAAACCAATTAATCCTTCTGGACCCACAAAAACTCCCATATAAAGTATGTATTACACACCCGTACGTGCACATTTATTGATTTATAAAGACACTTACCAAAGAAGGATGAGACAGAGACACCATTTTTCTTAGGTCCCATGATGAAAAACACAAGATGAAGCAGTATTTTAGGTGAAAAAGGCAAATAGTCAGCGCGGAGTTCATGTTGACGTTTAACTCGGCCAAGATAGACCCAGAAGTTAAGTCTTTCGTGTTACAAAAAAATTTGTAACCCAAATTTTGAAAGTCTTTTAACCTGAGTCTTTTCTATAATACAAAATTCGAGACCCGAACCATTTTCATTAGCTGGGACACAGTTTGGCCAATGGTTTTATACGTTACCCGAAATTTTCGTTAGTAGAAGCGTTCGTTACCCGGGGCACCACTGTATTATTATTGCTCTGTAAAACTCTATATGTCCCTAGCATGGGACAAAAAAGTGTTATCCTATTACTTGTGGTTTTACCTGCGTAGGCCAGGTCGAGTTCAGTCTTGCCAAACCACAGCTGGGCTCCGTGAACGGTGCAGGTATGAAACTGGACCCTGAACACCACCTCTCTCTCAGCTGCTTGGCTCCGTCTGTGGAAGCACTTTACCTGCAAAGAGCAACAAAAGCAGATCAGAGAAATAACACGTACAAAATACAAATTTTGTATTCAGTTAACAGACATTTTTTCTGTAGCAAATTGTGAAACTCATTTGCACTTTGTTTTTGATTTTCTGTATCACAAAGGTTCAGCATGTGTTGCTACTGTGGCAACCAACTGCTCGTTGAGATAAATAAAGTAACTTCACATATGTCTACTTTGTGGGTTGCTAAGGAATTTGATTGTTTTAACACTCATGCATGCGTGAGAAAATAATTACTATATCTACGTCCACATTGAAAGAAAAATGATTAGCTGCAGCGGTTTAAAAATAATCAAGTGTAACCTCAGTAAGGAACCTCTATCAGGAGAAAATAAACTTTTAGAAAAACTAATTGGTGCATTGCAGATATTGCTGTAATTTACTGTACATGTGCATATGAAAGGGATTTTTTGCATTAAGGTAAGGTTGCCAAATAGTGGCTTATAGGCAGTGGTGGGTAGTGCTCAGATACACTTAAATGCACATAAGTAATACTTTTAAAAAAATGTACTTCTGAGAGTAGACATTTCACAGAATAGTGTTTAGTCTTACTCAGTTACACTGATCATGGTAAAAGAAAAAATGTACTTCTATTCAGTTACATTTGGCCAGACCTCAGTGATTAGAAGTAAAATGAACCAAAAACAAAAAAAGAAACACATAGGTCCCAATGAGTGAGCACAAAATGATCAAGTAAATTAACATAAAAAGGAACAAAATACAGCAAATAATAAAAATCTCCACGCTAATCAACAAATTACACAACAAAATAAGCAAAAGTAAAAAAAAAATCAAGTAGCTTAATAAAAATGTATGATATAACTAGCGAAATAGAAAAAAAAAATCTGATACACAGCAAAATGAGCAAAAATTAACAAAACAATTAATTAAACTGACAAATATGTTCAGAATCACCGATTAAACTGAATAAAAATTAACAAAATGAAGAAAAAATAATCAAGTTAACTAAAAATGTATAATATAACCAACAAAACTGAACAAAAATCAACAAATATACAACAAAATAAGCAAAAATTAAATTGATAAATGTGATCAAAATAACCATTAGAACTGGCAGAAAATTAACAAATTACACAAAAATGAGGGGGAAATTCAGACAATCAAGCAAATTCACAAATTTGAACAAAAATAACCAATAAAACTAAAGAAAAATTAATGTGACAAATTGCACATCAAGTTTCTCACTACTTGAGCCGTTTTTACTCGTACTTAAGTACTTATGTGTATGAGTACTTCTACTTCTACCTGAGTCGAGAAACAGTACTTCTCAATTTCTCACCATAATGTCTCCTTTTAACAGTAGTGCAGGCTCCATAGTCACACACAGTTTCCTTGCTCTGGAGCTCTGTGGATCACTGGACACACACACACACACACCCCCCCCCCCCCCCACCCC
>JAQQAE010001392.1:13263-25745 GCA_029823295.1 Pseudamia nigra
TGTTTAAAATAATTCTGTTCCACACCCCCACACACACACACACACACACACACACAACATGAAAAAGGAGAAGCTGAACACATACATAAATCCAGTCAAAACATGTCACAGTGGTATAAACCAGTGGAAAACAACTTTAACTTTAACATAAGCACAGAGCTGCCTACATCTAAACACAGACGGTGTCCTGTACACTGTCTGTGGGGAGGTGGGTAGTACTCGAGTACATTTACTCCTTTACATGTACTTGGGGAGTTGTTTAAAAAAAGTAGTTCTATGAGTAGGTATTTTGCAGAATACTTAACAAAACTCAAATGAAATTTAAAAAATGAACCAAATTATCAAGTAAATTAACAAAATGAGTAAAGTAAGTGACAAATTGATAAGAAATTTACAAAAAAGACCATCAAAATGAAGATTAAAAAAGAACACAAACTTAAGAAAATAAGCATAATTTTTAAAAAAATCACAAAAAAGTAAATTATGCAATATAAAACAAATCAAGCACAAATAAACACAGTAAGCAACAAAACAAGCAAAATGAAGAAAATAATCAAGTAACTTAACAAAAATGAACAATTTAATTAAAAAAAATCAACAATATGAGCAAAAATCACCAAATAATCAAATATGTCAACAAAAATTAACAAAATAAGCAACAAAATGAATAAAAGTGAAGACATTATGCAACAACAGCAGTACAAAATAACAATAATAATGTACATTTAAAAAATAAACAAAATAACCGACATTACACAAAAAGCAACAAAATAGGCAACAAAAAACAAAATGATCTAAATAGCCAAATAAATCATAAAAAACAGAACATATTAAGCACGAATGAACAAACTAAGCAAAATCAAGCAACTTCATAAAATTGAACAATATTATTAATAAATTGAGGGGAAAAAAATCAACAATATAAGCAACAATATGATCAAAAATGATCAATAATAATCAAGTATGTGAACAAAAATAAACAAAATAAACAACAAAATTGAACAAAAAGCAATAAAATAGGCAACAAAATGAACAAAAATGATCAAAATAAGCAAATACATGAACAAAAATGAACAAAATAGGCAATAAAATGAACAAAAATGATCGTCAGCAAAAAATGAATAAAAGTACAGAAAGTATGCAACAACAGTAGTAAAAATATAAGTAGTAAAAAAATGAACATCGTAACAAAAACAACAAAATCAGCAACAACATCAGCAAAAATAATCAAAATAATCAAGAAAATAAACAAAAATTACCACGATATCTGTTTGAACCAATATATCATGCAGTGATAAATTCCACGTTAAGAAGTTACTCACTACTTTTTAGACACTTTTTTACTCTTACTCAGGTACTGATGATTATCCATCTACTTGAGTTGTTATGTAACAATACTTGTACTTGACTACTGACTCTGTGTACTCTACCAGAACTGTGGTACAACTAGATAAGTGACCATGTACTTACTAAACTCCCGAGGTGTAAACCAGCTGCAGAGACTGGTAGACCTTCAGGAAAGGATAGAAACCTGCCAATGTGAAAGGAAAGAGAGGGGGAAACAGTAAAAGAGGCAGTGTGAGCAGACAAAGGCTTCATTGTTTAAAAAAAAAATATTTATTTTGCTTTTAAACCAAAAAAAGTAAGCGTGTAAGACTGACCCCCTCCTGCCTGGAAGTTTGGAAGGGAAGGAATAAGAATCTGGTGGAGGAACAGAGGACTGCTGTTCATTTTGATGGTACCTGACAGCAGACCACCAAAGTAGTGGACATACCTGAATGTGAAGAAAAGTGATGAATTTAACTGATGAGAAGGGGGCAGAAAATGACACGCTGACAACAACAGGGGTGGAAAGAGAAGATATATGGGAGAGGTGGAGGTTGATTTATGGGTGTCCCACCTGCTTTGAGAGGGCTGTAGGGATGAGGAGACTTTGTCTTCACAGAACTTCCTCATGGCCAGAGTGGTGAGAGCCTGGTCCATTCTGTGGACACACATTCAGACCTGCTTTAGTGTGCATCAAGAGGTCGCAGAGTACTAGAAAGAGTGTCTGGGTAAACTGGACTCCGCTAACTCTTTCATATGATTAAAAAACTGGGTATATGACATTTAGAGCCTTTTGGTACTTGTAAAGAATCTTAAAAATGTCACTTATTTTGAGCATGGCCATGGTTGAAAATAGCTAAATTATGTCCATCAGGGCATGTCAGTTTAGTGAAATACAATGTTCATTTTCATGTTCTTGTTTTGTTCATTTTTCCTAAGATTTTGTTGTTTTTCTTAATGTTTTGATTGTTTTGTTCATCTTTCTTCTTTTGCATTTAATCTGGTTCATTTTCTTGATTTGGTTTGTTGATTTTGCCGCTTTTTGTTGCTCATTTTTCTTTTGATTCTGTTCATTTTTCTTCTTTTTACATGTAATCTGGTCCATTTTTGATGGTTTATTCACTTTGCGTTTTTTGCTCATTTTTCTTTTAATTTTGTTCATTTTTTTCTTTTTGCATGTATTCTGGTTCATTTTTTTGATTGGTTTGTTTATTTAGCTTCTTATTTTGTTCATTGTTCCTCAGATTTTGTTGTTTTGTTCGTGTTTTGATTGTTTTCTTCATTTTTCTTCTTTATGCATCAAATCTGGTTCATTTTCTTGATTTGTTCGTTCATTTTTCTTCTATTTCTCATATTTCTTCTAATTTTGTCCACTTTTTCTTCATTATTTGACTGTTTTGTTCATTTTTCTTATTTTTGCATCTAATCTGGTTCTTTTTTTATTGGTTTATTTATTTTGCTTCTTGTTTTGCTATTTTCCCTCAGACTCTGTTCTCTTTTTCTTCATTTTTTGATTGTTTTGCTCATTTTTCTTCTGAATTGGTTCACTTTTATTCATCTTCCTTACCATTTTTCCTTTTTGCTTCTTATGTTGCTTCTTTTTCCTGATTAGTTGGTCATTTTGCCTTTTTGTAGGGAAGCATAGAGGACACCATGCGTGAAAAGGTTAAACCCTGAACCATCAAAAATTTGCTGGAAAATTCTAATTCTTTGAAACGGAAGTGTTTATTTTACCTTCAAACCAGTGAAAAAAATAATATGAACAAACACTTTTTTGTAATTGAGTTTTGGTTTGTATCATATTTGATCCATCAGGTATTTGTTGCAACTCCCTGTTCTTATGTTTTTAATAAACATACAGAACATGACATTTATTTAAACTTCTAACACATCCTTTGTATCACTTCATGGTGCCAAAGTTGTTTCAAAAGTGCTTATATGAAATTAATTTTCCTTACTATTTTGTACCTTTTGCTTCTTATGTTGCGTCTGTTTCCTGATCAGTTTGTTTTTTCACTTTTTGTAATTACTGTAAATTTCATGTCACTTTTGTTCCTGTCAGTTTAAAATACCAGACATTACCCAGCTGATATCTTGCTGTAGTGCATGTAGGCTGCAACAATGACGCCCGTCTTTCCTTTGTTTCCCTGTCAAAACACACATTAATGTGAATTCCACTGTTTTACACGAGTAGTTTTCTAGCATGTGTTCAGGTGTGTTCAGGTTACACTTACCTTGCAGTGGAGGACCACTACATTCTGGGGGTCAGAGGTCAACCAGGTCTCCATAGCCTTACATACAGCACAGATCCTGTCCAGGGGTGGAGCGTGAAGATCAGGCCAGCCGAAGTCCTGCACCTAAACCACAAATAAAGAAAGGTATGCGGTAACTGTCTAGAGTGGAACATATTTCATTTCATCAAGAAAATCAGGTGTTATATTTAGGAAAGATAAAGCAAACAGCAGTAAGAGTTGATCAAAAATGAAAAAAAAAACCTGACAAAATAAACAAAACACTGAGCTAAATATCAGTAAAATTAATAGAATAAACAAAACAAAATAAACAAAACATAATGCAGAGAAGTAACTAACAACATAAACAATGCTGAGCTAAATGTCAACAAAAAGACTCAAAATAAACAAATTAAAAAGCATAATAAAGAAAAAAGTGAATTAGTATCAAGAAAGAGAAAAAAATTTAAAGCAGAAAGACAAAAATTATCAGAAATATAAGGGATAATGAACAAAATAAGCAGCAAAATGAAACTGCTGCTTGAATGATATACACTTCTGATCAAAATTTTAAAACCAGTTGAAAAATTGCAAGAATGTACATTTTGCACTGTTGGATCTTAAGAAGGTTCTAAGTAGTTTTCCAAAATGCAAAAAGAAGAAACGGGAGTGACACAAGAAAAAAATTTGAGTAAGCAATTTATTGCAAACAAGCATTAAACTGAAATAGGCTGTTCATCAGCTGATCAAAAGTTTAAGACCACAGCGTTTAGAAGCCCAAATCTTTGCAAAAATGTGGATTCAGTGTCATTCTCTGTCAGGTGTCCACACTGTCATGACCTCCTGATGGCAAAGGCAAAAAAGTTTTCTCTCTTTTATATGTGGTCAGATTGTTGAGCTGCATCAGTAAGGCCTCTCGCAGCGTGCCATATATATATATATATATATATATATGAAAGAAAAAATCCAGAAAAAAAATCAAGAAATTACTCAAGAGACTGAATAACACACTCGTAGAGCAGGATCATCTGTTGGACATAAATAGCCGTACCTTTGGATTCAATCTGATGATGTCATGTCTCTTCTCTGATAAATTCAGTAGCTGCAAAGACAGAAAACAAATCAGATTTTTTCCTCCTAACTTTTACATTTTACTTCATCTCATGTAAACATAGCATTTTTCATGTTCATTCAGTCCATTTAGAAAACAACTTGGAATTGATTGCATTCATGTTGGTTCCATTTTCAGCCTTTGTGACCAACCAAAAACTTGTCCTGGTGTTTGGATTTCAGCATGGACGCCACTTCCTGCAGGTTCCTGCGGTACTGCGTCTCCTCCAGGTCGGGCAGGAAGAAGACGGAGATGATTCTCTCGGTGATGTAGGTCAAGTCAAAGTCATAGCTGTGCTCCATCACATGCTCCATCACTTTCTCCACACTTTTACTCCTGGACATTGTGAGAAGCCAACATTTTAGTCCAGGAAAACAAACATTAGGTGACTTAAATTGGTGTGTAAATCCTTAATTCTTATTTGAATCACAGTGCCTTAAAGTGAAAAAGTATTTGCCCCTTCCTGATTTCTTATTTTTTGTGCATTTGTCACAGTTTAATTTTTTAGGTCAACAGACAACTTTTAATGTTACACAAAGACAATCTGAGTAAGCCAAACCTACCTCGCCTTGTGTGATAAAGTATTTGGCCTCTCTTGTTAAATCAAGATGTACTGTATCACATTGGATGCATGAGTTGCTAGACCCTTAATTCATCAGTGGAATACTTTTTTCCGTAAAACAGTTGTATGCAATAAAATAAACGCAGTGTGCTGACAATCATTCACCCGCCCAGTCCAGCTCAGTTTAAACAGTTAAGTTTTTTTGAATTTTGTAAAAGCACTTTTGAAACAACTTTAGCACTACAAAGTGATACAAAGGATGTGTTAGAAGTTTAAATAAATGTCATGTTCTGTATGTTTTTGTTTGTTTATTAAAAACATGTGAACAGTGAGTTGCAACAAATACTTGATGGATCAAAAACAATACATACCAAAACTCAATTACAAAAAAGTGTTTGCATATAATTTTTTTTCACTGGTTTGAAGGTTAAACAAACACTTCAGTTTCAAAGAATTAGAATTTTACAGCAAATTTTTGATGGTTCAGGGTTTAACCTTTTCACGCATGTTGTCCTCTATGCTTCCCTACAAAAAGGCAAAATAACCACTTAATCAGGAAAAAGAAGCAACATAAGAAGCAAAAGGTACAGAATGGTAAGGAAGATGAATAAAAGTGAACAAATTCAGACGAAAAATGAGCAAAACAATCAAAAAAGGGAAGAGAAAGTGGACAAAATCTGAGGAAAAATAGCAAAAAAAGAAGCAAAATAAATAAGCCAATCAAAAAAAAAAAACCAGATTAAATGCAAAAAGAAGAAAAATGAACAAAATAAAAAGCAAAATTAACAAATAATAGTATTTCATTCAACTGATCTGCAAAAGAATGGCAAAATATCACAAAATGCCATGATGTAAAAAAATTCAAGAACACACAAGAAACAAAGTCAGTGACATCAGTCAGTTCAGAAAAGGTCACAAATCCATTTCTGAGGGTTCACGACTCCAGTGAACTACAGTGACTTGGAACAGTGGTGAACCTTCTCAGTAGTGGCCAGTCTCCCAGATTTACTCCAAGAACGCTGCTACAACTTATCCAAGAAGTCAACAAAAGACCCCACACCAACATCCAAAGAACTGCAGACTTCACTTACCTCAGCTAAGGTCAGTGTTCAAGATTTAGCAGTAAGAAACAGACTGGGCAAAAATGGAATCTATGGGAGAGTTCAAAGGTCAAAACCACTGCTAAACAGAACAACACAAAGGCTTGTCTCACATTTATCTAAAAGCACCTTGATGATCCCCAAGACTTTTGGGAAGACATACTGTGGCCCTACAAGACAAAAGAAACTGTAATTCAATTTTATTTGTGTAGCGCCAATCATAATTGATGATTATCTCTAGGCACTTCACAATTCAAGGCCGAGATCTCAAGACTATACAGAGATTAAACCTAACAGAACCATCGAGAGCAAGCCAAGGGCGACGGGGAGGAAAAACTTCCTTTTTCTGCTGGAGAGAAAAACCTCCAGCAGAACCAGTGGCTCCGGGTAGGCAGCCATCTGCCTCGACTTCAGGGAAGGTGTCTGTCCCATTACAGTCAAACAGGGTGGCAGTAGTGTGATGTTCTGGGGATGATTTGCTTAATGCTCAAAAACCCTCTAATGTGGCTGAATAAAGACAATTCTGAAAACAAGCATGGGCCAAAATTCCTCCACAGTGATGTAAAACACTCATTGCTAGTTATTGCGCATGTTTGAATCCAGTTGTTTCCGCCAAGGGTGACACGACCAGTTACTAGGTTCAGGGGGCAAATTCTTTTTCATATACTGTAGAGTAAGTTTAGGTAGCTTTTTGCCTTAATAAGTGAAATCACCATTTAAAGGACATCTTGGTCTAATATTACAATTTGTTTGGGGATCTGAAACATTTAAGTCTGACAAATACACAGAAAATAAGGTTGCTTTACAAAAGGCATAGAAATACATTAAGAAAATCACAGAATAAAAGAAATACATTAATATATTAAAATCATAAATTAAATTAACATTGAAATTAAAGGTGTGTGCAATCGTATTGTCAAAATGGTGCAATACCAACATGAGAACTGGTTTGAGAATCTTCTGGATAAAAACTTTTATTTTGTCTGCTCCATCACTGGGACTTAACGCCCAATCCGCCACGTCTTTTTGACTGACTCAGACACACACCTAAATCTACTTTTCCCATAGCCCCTATTATCTTCTAAATCCCACACAGAAGTGTCACTGACAACAGATAGTCAGGGAATTTGCTCAGATTCTAAGAATCCTCAATACACCTGATAATATCTGTTTTCAATCAGTCTATTGACACAAAACAACCCCACATTTCATGAAAAAATAACAAATCTTCCCCCGTGTTCTCATAAGTTTTTTTTTTTTAACTTTTTTATCTGGACTCCTCTTTTTTCATGGTTTTCCTTATTTTATACGGAAATAAGTCAACACGTCTTTGTGGAGTTCCTTTTATTGCTCTACGCCTCTTTGTGGAACACACACACACAATATATGGGTCCCTGACCTGCTGTACACCTTTCGTGGAGCCACTAAAAGCACATAAAAATGGGTCCCAGACTTGCTTAATGCCTCTTTGCGGAGCCTCACACAAAATAATAACATTATTTAAGAATTTAAGAGAAAACTGCAGTAAACAATAATGTTTTCGGGCATGGTTTAAATCAGCTGACAGTTTGAGCAGACCTCAGGTATTCAGGAAGTTTGTTCCGCAGGTGCGGAGCAGAATAACTAAATACTGCTTGACTGGTGTCTGGATACTTCATAGGGAACTAACAAGTCCAGGATGTATTTTGGTCATTCAGTGCTTTGTAGACCAGAAGAATGATTTTGAACTCTATCCTTTGACACACAGGAAGCTAGTGTAGTGATTTGAGGACCATTGTGATATGGTCCAGTTTCATGGTATTAGTCAGGATTCTGGCAGCAGCATTCTGTACCAGCTGCAGCTGCCTAATTGATTTTTTGTTAAGATCTGTAATCTATCCTACTGGAAAAAACACGTTTTTCTGTGTCTTGTTTGGACAGAAAATCCTTGATTCTAGTGATGTTTTTTAGGTGGTAATAAGGAGACTTAGTAATAGCTTTTAGGTGGTTGTTAAAATTCAGGTCTGAGTCAATAATTACACCAAGATTTCAGACTTTATTTGTAGCGTTCAATGACACGGAGTAAAGGTAAGCACGGACCTTTGACCTTTCATTTTTGGGGCAGAAAACAATCACTCCTGTCTTGTCTGCGTTGAGCTGGAGAATGTTCTGACACATCCACTCGGTGATTTGATGAATACACTTGCTCAGTGAAAGTAAGGCACTGTAATCATGTGAGGACACTGAACTATAAAGTTGTGTGTCATCTGCATAGGCGTGGTAAAAAATGTTGAAATGCTCTATGATGAGAGCCAGGCGCAGCATGTAGATATTGAACAGAAGCGGTCCGAGAATGGACCCTTGGGGAACCCCACATGTCATCTTTGTTCTCTCAAGCTCATAATTACCAAATGAGACAAAGTAGTCCCTACCTTGTAAGTAAGATTTGAACCAGTTTAACACAGTGCCAGTAAGTCCCACCCACTTTTCCAGTCTGTCAAGAATTATGTTGTGGTCAACTGTATCAAAGAGGCTAAATTCTTTTTCACTGCACTGCATATCAAATGTCATTGCCTCAAGTCTAAATGTGTAGCTGAAACTACATGGTACTGTACCTTGTTAAGGAGCCTCTTTTCTTCTGTGATGTAGATTTAGTAGAACTGTGCTAAAAAGACAGAAAAGGAAGTAGTGTATCAGTGTTGAGTTACATAATACAGTGGATGCCTACTTTCTAGCAGATACTGTACATGCATGAACTTACCAAATCAGGTGCTGAGGTGCAGATGAGAGGCACCTGAAAGGGAATGAGCACAGTGTCAGTCAAGGAAACATAAATGTATAGCCACAAACACATGAGGAGTGAACCAGCACCAGCCAAGTCAAATGCTTGGATTTAATGCTCTCTGTACTGATCCAGAAGCACAGATGAACGGATGGAAAGATGAGGGATGAAGGGGACGGAAAGCTGAGGAAGAGGATTCCTTCTCATTCCCCTTCTGTCATCTGCAGCAGCTGGTTTGAAGAGGAGGCTGTCACCACAGATTTAGCTGTTCCACATGACGGGCCAGTGACGCATGATGTCCTACACACAGTTACAGACAGAGACTCGAACAGACAAACCTCAACAGGCATGCAAATGCATTCGTGTCTGCAGGAATGAGAAGGACAACGTGAGGGCTTTGCTTTTCTGTTTAACGCTGTCTGGTACTTATTGTGCTGACTGTGCAGTTGCATAAACAGCAATGCTCAGAGAAACAAGACGTACTCAATAAAAATGATTGATTGTGTATTATTGCCTCATAAAAAAGACAGAGAAGAGAGAGAGGTGGATGAAGTTTACACTCTGCATGTGGCGCACAGTCCTTTTACTCTGCTGGTGAGCCAACACTAATGTGCCAAAACCACAATCACACGTATGCACACAGAGAAAGACAGAAAAGGATGCTGAGCTAATTTAAACAGGCCTTTTTAAGTCTGCACAGTCATAATACAGCCTGGAAAGAGAGGGAATAGTCTGCAAAAGAGAAGACATCATTACCGGTAGATACACTCAGATTTTGTCTAAACATTGGGGGAGGGGACAAAATAATCAAGAAAATAAATAAAAGTGAACAGAAATAATCAAAAAATGAATGAAAATGAAAGAAATAATCAAGAAAATGAATTAAAATGAAATAAATAATCAAGAAAATGAATGAAAATGAAAGAAATAATCAAGAAAATGCATAAAAATTAACACATAATCAGGAAAATGAATAAAAATGAGCAAAAGAATCAAGAAAATGAATAGAAATGAAGAAAAGAAGTGAGAATGCATAAAAATGAACCAAAAAAATCAAGAAAACAAAATACATAAGTAAAAGAAAAAAGAAAATAATGAAAAACATGCATAAAAACAAACAAGATAGCCAAGAAAATGTGGACAAATGAACCAAATAGCCAGAAATACAAAGAAAAACAAAGTAGTCAAGGTTAAGTAAAATTAAACAAAATAATCATGAAAGTGAAAAAAATAACCACATGTGTAAAAATAAGGAATAAAATTAATAAAAATAAACCAAAAAATCAAGAAAAAAACAAAGACAAAGAAAATAAGCAAAGATTGAAATGAAATAATCAAGAAATGGACAACATAAGTGAATAAAAAACACATGACAAAATGAACTGAGTAAAGTGGAGTAAAGTAAAATGAGTAATGCAGTCAATTTTAACTTATTTTGTTGTATGTATTGTTGTGAACAACATCATACACTGTCGATCACAACCGTACATCAATATGAACAAAATAAGCATTAAATCATAATGAACAAAATCTTTAAAAAAATCAACATAAATTAACAAAATAAAATTAACCAACAATAAAACTGCTACTACTGATGTAAAGTGGGATTTTTAGATACAGAAGAGCAGTGTCATTTAAAGGAAAGGTTTTTATTGTGGGGAAAATTCTGGTCCACCATCCAACATCTCAGGATGGGGAAGCAGTGCACAGTTAGCACTGTGTACGGTGGAGACGGGGCATGACTAGAGATGTTGTGGGTCAGTGGAGGGAACACTTTATGGAACTCCTCAGTCCCACCAACATGCCTTCCTTTGAGGAAGCAGAGCCTGGGGACTCTGGGGTGGGCTCTCCTATCTCTGGGGCTGAGGTCACCGAGGTGGTAAAAAAACTCCTCGGTGCCAGGGCCCTGGAGGTGGGTGAGATCCACCCAGACTTCCTCAAGGCTCTGGATGTTGTGGGGCTGTCTTGGCTGACATGCCTCTGCATCATTGCATGGTCATCAGGCAGTGCCTCTGGCAGACCAGGGTGATAGTTCCCCTTTTCAAGAAGGGGGACTGGAGGGTGTATTCTGCCTATAGGGGACTCACAATCCCAGCCTCCTCAGTAAGGTCTATTCCGGAGTACTGAAGAGGAGGAGCTGTTGGATAATTGAACCTCAGATTGAGGAGGAGCAGTGTGGTTTTCGTCTTGGCCGTGGAACAGTGGACAAGCTCTACACTCTTGGCAGGGTCCTGGAGGGTGCATGGGAGTTTGCCCAATTGATCTACATGTGTTTTGTGGACTTGAAAAAGGTGTTTGATTGTGTCCCTCAGGGAGTTTAGCAGAGATGCTCCAGGAATATGGGGTGCCAGATGCACTGATTAGGGCTGTTCGGTCATTGTTTGCCTGGTGTCAGAGCTTGGTCCAACTCGTTTCAGGTGAGGGTTGGACTCCACCAGCACTGCCCATTGTCACTGATTCTGTTCATAATTTTTATGGACAGAATTTCTAGGTACAGCCAGGGTGTTGAAAGGGTCCGGTTTGTTGGCCTCAGGATTAGATCTCTGCTTTTTGCAGATGATGTGGTTCTGTTGGTTTCATCAGGCCATGACCTGCAGCTCTCACTGGAGCAATTCACAGCTGAATGTGAAGTGGCTAGGATGAGGATCAGCACCTCCAAATGTGACAACATGGTCCTCAGCCAGAAAAGGGTGGGGTGCTCCCTCCGGGTCGGGGACAAGGCCGTGCCTCAAGTGGAGGAGTTCAGGTATCTTGGGGTCTTGTTCATGAGTGAGGGAAGGATGAAGCAGGAGATTGACAGGTGGATTGGTGCAGCATCTGCATTAATGCCCACTCTGCATCGGTCTGTCGTGGTGAAGAAGGAGCTGAGCCTAAAGGCAAAGCTCTCGATTTACCAGACAATCTATGTTCCTATTCCCACCAATGGTCATGAGCTTTGAGTCATGACTGAAAGAACAAGATCCAAGATACAAGGGGCTGAAATGAATTTCCTCCGCTGGGTGGCTGGGCTCTCTCTTAGAAATAGGGTGAGAAGATCAGTCATCTGGGAGGGGCTCAGAGTAGAGCTGTTGTTCCTCCAACTCGAGAGGAGCCAGATGAGGTGACTTGGGTATCTGGTCCGGATGCCTCCTGGAATCTTCCCTGGTGAGCTGTTCAGGGCAGAGCCCACTGGGAGGAGGCTCCGGGGAAGATCCAAGATGCACTGGAGGGACTGTGTCTCTTGGCTTGCCTGGGAGCACCTCAGGGTCCCCCAAGAAGAGCTGCACGAAGTAGCTGCGGAGAGAGAAGTCTGGGCTTCCCTGCTCAAGCTGCTTCCCCCACGACCTGACCCCCACGGAGAAGCACTGGAAGATGGACGGATGGGTGGATGCTTTATTGGGGTGGGGGTGGG
>JAQQAE010001393.1:0-25741 GCA_029823295.1 Pseudamia nigra
ATCCAATGGGAGGCTCCGACCTATTTGCTTAGTTAAATCCAGGTGGTGACCTTTTTTTTTTTGGCCAGGCAGTGTATGACACAATAATAGTGATCAGTACTTTATTGCCCAGCTCTTAACGAGTCATGCAGTAATCAGTGGTTGGGGGGGCTGTATGGTAGTTACTAAAGGAGGTCCCTCCCTGTAGTGCAGCTCCATAGTGCCATTCTTCCACACTGTAGGACTGACCATCATGCATGTTCTCTCCTCTTCCAGAGTCTGACATTGATGCTGCCACTGCCATGATGCTCTTAAACTCTGCCCCCGGGCACCACGTTGACCCATGTAAGAGAACCCCCCCCCCAGCAGCCATACATTCACCTACTCTCCCTGCTGTGTGTGTCTGTGTGTGTGTGTGTGTGTGTGTGTGTGTGTGTGCTCCCAACATGCCACTCCTATCATCGCTTATGTCTTCTTTTTCTGTTCCCTGCTTTGATTTGTGTATGTCACTCGTCTGTCAACGCAGAATAATGTTTCCTGGATTAGAGCCAATGTCAGGTTTGGAAATAACTGAAAATATTTTGACTTATTTAGCTTGTTCTGAATTCATGCAATTCATTGGGTTCTGGTAATTTTATTTTGTACTTTCACCTGAATGTTAATTCTGTTTTGACGTGCATTTAACTAGATATTTTTAAATCAGCTTTCCCTTTTGGGTTGTGGCGTGATTTAGTTCTGCTTTGTACTTCTGAAACAAATCAGGCTAATTTCTGCTTTTTTTCCCCAGGAGAAACATTATACTTACTACCATTTTACTACAAAATGTCATTATTGTAAATAATCTCTGCTTACATAATGAACCCTATGCAAACAAATTGGCCAATTAAAAGTGAATATATTTTGTGTAATTTGTACATAAGGTCAGCATTAGTTTGAACGTATTCAGATAAAGTGCAACTTATTTACAGCAACTGATAATTTATGTGTAGCTTGGAGCTTTCAAAACATTTTAGATTAAGGAACACTTGCATTTCTCATTAAAGTACATATTTGTAGCGCATTGGCTCTTTATTTGAGTTAGTGTGAAATCATTAACGCAGTAGACACAAAAACAGTTCATGTTAGAATAGAGAGCACACCTTTAGTGCTTTCAGACAGACATGGTTTTGGCTCTGGAGTCTCAGAACCGCGGTGCTTTCTGGTGAACCAGCCCGCGTTCACACCACTTTAAGTGGAACCAAAGTGGGAGGATGTTGCTCGACATGACTCAGGAATAAGTAAACTGACCCGGGACAGATTCCAACCTTCTGGAAGGTGTCCACCATTATCCCCATCCCCAAATCCAGGGATTTTTTGTTGCGCTTGCAACTTTATTCGTGAAAATATTTGAGAGGATTTTAAAACATATTATTGTTTCTTTTACGAAGGATAAGCTTGATCCATTGCAGTTTGCATACCGGCCCAACAAAGGTGCTGAAGATGCTTTTTATTTTAAATTCTGTGTAAAAAAAAAAACCTGGGCTCATGCCAGGCTTTTATTTGCAGATTTTTCATCAGCTTTTAACAAAATGCACCCCCACGTTGTAATTGAGAGACTCATTTTAAACTCCCGGGTCTTCTTTTAAGTTGATTTAAAACTTTCTCGCTGGAATGGAGCCGGTGTTTGTGAATGGGCAGATGTAAAACTGTGTCAGACAGTGGTTCACTGCAGGGTCGTGTGTTATCGCCACTGCTTCCTGTTATGTTCATGTACAGTTGTACATCTGTCCAGGAGAACTGATTTCTTGTCGAATTCTCTGATGACACCGTCTCTGCTCTTTGATTCTGAGTCCGATCATGGTTCTGCGTTGAATGAATTTGATGACGACTATCTTGATATAAGCACCTAGAAAACAAAAGACATGGTCATTGATTTAAGACACAGCAGTGAACATAGTGTCATTCATGGTGAAGATACTCACATAATACGTGGGTGTTGCGTCTGACTCCACACTGACATTTTGACGTGAACACTGTCTGTTGTGAAAAGAAGTCACCAGAGAAGTTGGATTCTTTTAATGTTTCAAAGTCAGTTTTATGTCATTTCTAAGTCTTTCAACATTTGCTTTTATTTCTTGGTTTTATCGACTTTCTATTAAGGGCCGGAACAGCCTTCATATTACAGTATTGATATTGTCAGGATCTGCTCAAGGATGAAAGGAATCAAACAGATATGTCTGAGTTCACTCTGGGAGACTCAGGTAAAGAAGATAAGAAGACCATCATCATCATCAGCCAAGCCCTTCACACTGTGGCTGATGATGCCTTCAGGTTGCTGCTACCACACACCTTGGAGTAAAACCAACCATTTTTCCAAGTCCTTTATCCCTTCAGCTATCTGGCTGCTGAATTCTAACCATATTCATTTTAAGTGACGTTTTAAACTTGGATTTTAACCCGTCTATCTCCCCTATTTATATTATTCTTTTAAATTCCACTTCTAATGATTTTAATTACTTTTCTATGACCTTTTTGTCTGCTGAACTGTGGTGCCGCTCTAGACTCGTGCTCCGTTGACGGAGCTGTTGGTATGTAATGTGGATGTAGGTGAGCTGCCAATGAATTTCCCTTTGGGATCAATGAAGTTGTCTGAATTTGAATTTGACACAACACTGCGCTGTTTCATAACCAAGCATGTGACACGCCCACTAACGGTGTCACAGTTCGTGAGAAAGGACCAACTTTTCAGGTTCTGAACCTTTTTTTTTTTTTTTTTTCCAGTGTGAACACACCAGCCAGTTCAAAATGACCCCTTTCACACCAAGTGGACCGTGGTTCTTGAACCTTGCCGTTCAGGTTCTCTGAAACCTCAGTTCCATGTAGTGAACCAGCCTGTGTTTACACAGGTTTAGAGTTCACTTATTGTAATCAGGGACATTTCATTAATGGAGGGTGGAGCACAGTGAACAACAGACTATAACATGGTGTCTTCTTTTCACATACAGCATGAGTTTTTAACGTCTTTTTTTTTTTTTTATCTCACTAGATTTTAAGTATATTTTAGTTTGTTCGTTAAGGCACTTCAGTAAAAACCTCCATCAATGAAATGATATGTTCCAGCTGAGAGGCCTGTTTAAAGTTAGGTTCGGAAACCGGAGTGAAAGACCTATCGGCATTACAAAAACTTAATTTACACAAAATCAACATTTGTAGAAAATATAATGAACTAATTAATGCCCCGTATGTGTTCTCTAATCTACAGTGATACCAAAAACACTTTAATATTACTGTACCTTTTGTGGAATTTTTCATTTTCAAAATGGAGAGAATTTACATCATGTAACGTGAGACAGAGCAGCCACATAATTATGTCCAAGGCGTGTGGGTTTCTCCCGACGACTGGACTGGTTATGTGGATCGAAGACATTTCGCTGCCTGTCCAGGAGGTGTGGTTCCACCTGGGCCAGAGTTGTTACAGAGTCGTTGGGGTCGTGGGGGCTCGTTAGAGGTTTGGCGCAGGAGGTGAGTGAATGTCCAGGAAATTGGCTCCAGTTTGGCTGGGTGGAGTTCCAGGAACAGAATGTAAACGGTGAGAGATTAGTCTCCCCCCTCTATTCAGAGAGGGTTGTTCCAGAGCCACAAAATTGGCTTCCCTCACCTGCCGCTCAAACTACCTATCCTCCCTGGACAAGATCCAAACGTTGTTGTCTTCAAAGGACTGGGTTTTGTCCTTGAGATGCAGGTAGACTGCCCTGTCCTGTCCTGACGAAAAGCGCAGAAGAGCCACTTCCTCAGGACAGGATTAGTCCAGTTGGATAGGTAGCGAAACGCCTTCAATCCAAATAACCGGTCCAGTCTCCGGAAGAAAACAACACACCATGGCTACTATGACCTGGATAACTGAGAACCTCCACAGACACCTAACGATGTGAAAAATGTGGATAGCAATCAGAATGTAGACAACAATACGGTTGAAAAGATCATGTGTTATGTTCTTATCACATATACAGCGTCATGGTGTGAAGCAGCTGTATGCAAGGAAAAGTATTTGTACTTCTTGAACAGAAAATCAAGTGTAGTTAGAAGTGAAAGGGTGGAGGGATGTGAGGCTCCGAAATGGGCTCGAACCTGAACTAAGATGAAAACGGGGCAGTTTGTGGTCTGTCTCTGATTTTAATCTTTCATTATAAATGTTAGTGAAATGGTAAAATGTTGCTTTAAACCAGCATCAGCCCTCAACTCAAAGCAGGACAAACAATGATTTTATAAGGACAGTGTGACCTGAGCAAAATTCATTTTTCTTTTTTTTTTTTTTTTTTTGTGGAAATCAAAAATAGATCACACTGATGTCCTCTGAACAGACCAATTAGTAGTTCAATTCATGGTGGTTGTACTCGTCTATAATAAAGGAGGAATGATTTATTTTTTTTTGTCAAATCAAGCAAAATGTTCTATTGAAGGCAAAATATTGCAAGTAGCAATAATGAAAGAGAAATCAGCAACTTGAAAGTGGAATTTAAAACACTCGGGGTCGCTGACGAACCTGTTCATGTCGTGTCGAAGACACTGTGATGTAATCTGGTTTTTACAAGCAGCGCTGACTGGAAACTTTATTTAAGTCAAGTATTTATGGTTTCTACTGCAACATAAAGGTCTGTGCAAAAGGTTTTATGTACCTCCCTTCTGTCGTGTTAGCGACATGTCACTTTATGAATGTGATGACTTAAGTAGAAGTATTCACAAATATAAGTACTTGAGTAAGAGTAAGAGTGGAAAAAGTTTCATAAAAAAACTATGATACTTTGAGTGAATGAGGTAATTTACTCCAGCCTCATATATTCTTAATTTTTTTGTGAATTTTTATTAACTTGATTATTTTGTTTGATTTGTATTATTTTGTGAAGTGATCTTTTTATTTATTTTGGTTAATTTACTTGGTTGTTTTATTCAAATTTAGCTTGTTTTGTTGCTTAGTTTGTTCATTTTATTAACTTTATTTTGTTCATTTTTTTCTCCTTTTGTTGCTTATTTTATTCACTTTTTGCTCATTTGCTTGATTCCTTCATTTTACTCATTCTGACTAAAAAACTCTTACTCAATAAGATCAGTACTGAACTGCACAGTGCTATTTTTATATGTGATGTGTTTCCATTTAACATTATGCATTTAAGAAAAAACTATGCGAGTTGCTCTCGGAAGAAAAAAACCCAAAAATAATAATTCATCAGTGTTTATTTTCTGCTTCCTTCAGGCAATTCTGACGGCCCGCTGGACCTCTCCAGACCCGACTCCGTTCTGGTGAGCAGCGATCCAAAGCAAGACCACAACTACAGCAGCGTGGCACTCCAGCGCTGCTCCTCCCGCTCGTCCTCCTCCTCATCTCTCTCCTCCCTGGACGAAGGAGGCTGCGACCGGAGGCAGTCCTGCCGCGCCGGCAGCGAGGGGTTCCACAGCGACGAGGACTCCGACCTCTGGGACGAGAGGGGCGTCCACCAACCTTCACGACGTCCGCCCGCCATCAAGTGGCCCGCGGGCAAGAGGGTAAAACGTGAGGTGAAGCCGGAGCTGGATGAGGAGCTGAAGGAGGCGGCCGGCTCCTTGCTACACTTGGCCGGTATACGCAGCTGCATGGAGGGCTCCAAACGCACTGTCAAGAGCACAAAACTGAACAGGAAATGAAGATCCTTCCCAAATCCCATCAGACTCCAGACCCTGTGGACTTTAACCTCTAACCCCTGATCATTTGTCCCAGTGTGCCTCCTTCTCCTCACCTGATCGTTCATTGGCCATTTTGAGCCTTTTATTTGTTTGGGATTTTCCTGTCCAACAAAACAAATGGCAATAGCATCGTTCACACAGGAGAACAAAGCCATATAGAGACTTTTGTAACTCGGGGCTAACTGCCGGGGGCGGGTGTTTGGGCTACGGAGACCATCGAGATACCTATCCAAAACCACCTGCCTGCTTCTGTTGGATTCGATGATTGTGATTCAAGAACCTTTTTCCTCCGAAAGACAAAAATTGGAAAATCTGAAGGTTTTCTAACTCAAAAGCGTTGCATGCTTCCTCCTCAAATCTGTATCCTCTTCCAAGTGAATCTATTTATGAAGCGAATGAGTGCATGTTTGTAACAGACAAAACCTAACCTCCTGGTGTTATCAGTTTCTCTTTTTTTTTATGCTAAAGAAAAAAAAATGCCATTGTTTTTGAAAGGAAGTTCTGTTCTTTGAATCCTCTTGTAAGAGAGACGCAATAATTAATCCACAACCTTAACTTTTTCACTTTAGTTCATGGTGGCATTTTTCCGAGTTGAGTACGTTAGTTTACTTTACAATTAAGAGAATGAATGGAGTAGTATTATGATCTTGTTATGCGATAAAAATTATTACACACGAGCCCCGGCTCTGATTTCAGGATTAGCAAGATGTGGAAATAGTATTACTCTGCCACTGCCAAATTTAGTTGCAAAGTTAGCTATTCTACTCCGCTCAGTCTCGTGCAGCCATTACCGTGCTATACAAACGAACGCTACCCTCCTTTGTGTTTGCAAATCCACTGCTCATCCCGTCACTCTGTCCTTCCTCCGTGTGTTTTGGACGTTTGTCGTGCAGCACACAATGTTTGGTGGCAGCCTATGCAAAGTGAACATCTGGCGTGCGCTGCCAGATGTTCACTCCGTATTCATAGGTTGTCCTCCATAGGTTTTATTTTCTTTCCGCGTGTGTGTATCACAGTGCATGTCGACTTCAGCCCGAGTGCAGAGTTTGGTAGGACCAGACATTTTATCTTGCACTGACAAAGTACTGCTGTGCACATTGGCGTGATTGGTGTTTTGTCAAATCTCCTTTTCGCAGCTGACGCTGGAGCCGTCGGGCGCTCTGCCTACTTCTGGTCCGTTTCAAAAACAGAACGGGCGAACAGAAGCGGAGAAATTTGCTCAGTTATTAGTGTTGCCATTTCGTATTCCAACCCGAGTTCTTCTTGTGTTTTTGAACGGCGATAAATAACAAAACTGTTAGGATGTTTTTCATTTGGCGTGTCCTGTGGTCATGCTCGTTTGTATCTGATGGGAAGGAATGGCTGCTTTCATTCAGAAAATCGACAGGCACGGGCTCCATTCAGGAGAGAGAAATAAAAAGGCACAGTGGAGAAGTGACAGATTATCTGCAGTGCTTAACAAATGTATCAGACCACCTGCCCTTTTTGTCTGAAAGACTGAAGTGCTTCTCCGTGGTCTCGTTCCTTTTCACTGAGTTCCTGACATGTTACCATTTTGAACAAGAGAGGAATTTAAACTGTATTGACTCTTTTATACCCAAATTTAAGCCAACACATGGGACTTCACTGAGAAGTCTGAAATGAATCAAGCACAATATTCAACCCGGAGCGAGGAATTTCAACATTTTCTGTTCAGGAATACAAGTAAATAACTATAATTTGACATGTTAATCAAAAAGGTACGAATGCGAGTGCGAATGGTTGTTTGTGTCTCGATGAACGGGTGACACATCCGGGGTGTAACTTGCCTTCACTTGTAAGTTAGCTGGAATAATAATATTTTATCGGTAAGTAGCTGAAAAAATGTGTAATATTCTTCACTATTTTTTTCTGCTTTTTCTGCAATAATTATATTTTAGCATCAACAATATAATTTCAGCTCAAGGGCTTGTGCACAATGGCGGATTACAGAAAAAAATGATTTACAGCATAACTGGGTGGTGGCCTAGTACAATTGTGAAGCACTGTATATGGAGAGTATTTGAAAACTGTCATGTTTTGCCCCCGTTCCGGCTCGCCACTAGTGTTGCGTCCTTATTCTTCCTCCTAGAACAAAATAAGGAAGTGCACGCTCTCTTCTCAAGCTGTGAAATGGAGTGTTTATTATCAGCCGATCGCACGCCGAGGGGAAGTTGCGTAAACGGCCACACGTCTTGCTTTCGACGGGCTCCAGACACATGTACAACACAACGTAGCATGGACGTGCACAACGGTAACACTCTGTAAAACAAAAACCTTCGCGTGTCACGGTGCCAAACATGATGTTGTGCCACTGATTTCGAGTGCAAAGGGCCGTGGCCACTGTATTCCCATGATGCCACTGTGTCGTTGTGATTCGGAGAAACAAGGGCCTCGTTTTCTGACTCGTTCAAACAGGAAATGGGAGAGGATTCTGGTCAGCGCAGTGACTTGTCCAATCTTCTGTTGGTTTATTTGTGTGGCTTTCGAGTGGGAGCTGCTCTTTGCGGAGTACACTGCAGCTCTCGGAAGTAATACTTGGATACACTGGTCTTGTTTAGCTGTGAAAAAAAGAACAAATTTTTTTGTTCATTAATCATCACCTTATTTATGACATTAATTTATGGGATTATTGAATGCATACTTTATCAGACACTGGTCATTTGAAGCCGATGACTAGGCACATTTATATTTCTCCCTCTGTGAATTTTACTTATTGAGTATTTTTTTTTTCTCCTCGTTTTGTTTTACAGCAATACACCTTTTTGTCTTTTACTTATTTTAAGTGTTTTGCCAATGTCGTTTGTCTTTAGAGTGAGTGTTTTCAATTTAACCGTGACTGCCAGGTTTCCTCGATGTTTTGCTTTTTTGTTAAACTGGATAGAAGGCAGTCGATTAACACTGATCCTGGAACCTTTTGTTGCCAAAACGGATGTACAGCTGGGGTATCAAAATGAAGATGGATGCATCCCCCCCTGTACTGTAGAATTTTGTTGAAACTGATTTAAACATTTTTACACGTGTTGCTTTTGTTTTACGTTTAGATATTGAGACGAATTAGTCGCAATATAAGGATTAGCTCTCGGTTTCGTCACAGAACTACTGCCATTCATAACTCATGCTTCCTGTGGGATGTCGGAAATTTTGGTCATTGCTCAAAAACTAGAACGGACTAACTCGGTTCTGGGTCTCATGATTTAGTTTGAGCGTGAGAACGACTGCAAAGAAAGAGGGAAACTGGACCCATTCTTTCAGTAGCACTTGAAAGGTTCAGTTTGTCTTAAAGTGACACTGAATCAGCAGGTTTGTGTTTTTTTTTTTTTTTTTTTTTTTTTATGGATTAGCTACATAATAGTTTTTGGGGGGGGGGGGTCACAAAGTGTCACAAAACCCAGTCGCATCATCGCTCGCGAGCTGTTATTGAATATGAATTATATTCTGTTGCAGTTACTCTATGGGTATGATGAATATTTTGTCACATTTAACAAAGCTGCCAACCCAGTATCAGTCCGTGTCAGTTTTCTGCCATGTCTACTGGACGACACACGTTTTGGTTTTTGTATGCTAACCTCTGTTGATAAAATGTTTATAAGATTTATTTTCGCCAAAGATATGCAATTGCATTATATATGGTATTACAAAATATTAATAAAAACATGTTCTTGTTAATATTATTGGTATGTTTTTTTTGTCATGGAAAAGGGGCACTGTTTTGAAGGGAGTGGTTAAAAGACACTTGTTTTTTTATTGGATGATTATCTGTTGCCACAGTAACAAGCACTTGACTGAAAGATGACAGGTCACATTGGATTTGTGTCACAGTCTTGTTGTTAATTTTCATTCATTTTGTTTGATAAAAGCTCACGTTTTTATTATTATGGTGAGCATCTTTTGCCACAGACGGGTCACGTTGGATTTTGATCACACTGCTCTGTTAATTTTGCAGTTAGTCTATTATTGTCCTGTTTCTTTGTCATTTTCTGTATTTTTTGTTTTTTTATGTTCATTTTGTGGTTTGTTCTTGTTCCTTTTCTATTCAGTTTCATTCATTTAGTTGCTTATTTTCTGTGTTTGTTCTGTATTTTGTTTATTTTGTGGTGTTTTCTGGGACCATACATTTGACCGAACGATGTCACGTTTGTTCATTTTCATTCTTTTTGTTTATTAATTTGTCACTTTTCATTTTCTGGATTATTTTGTTTTTAATGCAGCTTGGTTCATTAGTTGCCGATTTTCTGTTTTTGTTGTTGCTTGTTGCATATTTGGTTTATATTCTGGAATACTTTGTTAATTTTGTTCATGTTTTTGATTATTTTGTTCACTTTTATTCATTTCTTTGGCATTATTTGTTTTTGTGTATTTGTACTCATTTTGCAGATTTTTGTTGCTGTTGCTTTTTTCTCGTTGTGTAGATTTTGTCCCTTTTTTTGATTATTTTGTGCCGTTAATTGGAATGCAGTGATGAAAATATGTGCACATTTTGTTCAACTTATACTCATTTTACACACTGACTGGACACCATCCGGTACAGCTCGCCAGCTCCGGGTCGGACCTCCTCGTTCTCACCAGGTGGACGTGAAGGGATGGACGTGGCAGGCAGTGATGCACATGCAGACGGTGTCACACGGGACTGAAGGACCCAAAACGTGCCACCAGCAGCAGCCTGAAGACTCAGTCCATGCCTTCATGTTGCTTATGTCACTCATTACCATAACATCCAAATGTCACAGCAGAAACTGAGACTCACTAGACAATGCAGCATTTTTTTCAGCCACTTCTGCTGAGTCCGTCTGATCCGTAGCCTTAGTTTCCTGTTTTTGCCGGGAAACACAAACAGGAGCGTCACTGTGTGTGATTTTCCGACTGCTTCGAGGTTTGGTCACCAGTCTGACCCATTCTCCTCTGACCTCTGGCATCAACAAGGTCATTCCATCCAGAGAACTGTTGCTCATGAGATCCTTTCTGTTTTGCAGACTGCTCTTTGTAAACCCTACAGCCAGTTGCCAGTTGCGTATGAAAATCCCAGCAACCGCACCATGTTCAAAGTTGTGAAATTTCACTTTACTTCCTCATTCTCATGTTCGGTGGAAACTTCGGCAGGTCATTGCCACTGTGTCTACATGCCGAAAGCTGCCACCTGATTGGAGGAGTGGATTTTCGTTAACAAGTATACCTAATAAAGTGGCCAGTGGACACGTTTGCTAATCTATATGACAATATTTTTGCCTTGAAACAGATAAAAGTGGGTTGTGGCTCGATGACCAGTGGAAAATGTAGGTCACGAGGCTCGACCAGTAGCGATCCACTGCTCTGGATCACTGATGCAGCCTTCACCTTACATTTTTGATCAACATTGCCACCTGCTGTGAAGGCCACATGATTAACATTCTGCACATGTTCTTTCGAAGAGCTACCTCTCCATGTGGGTGCTTTCTCAGTTTCCACATAACCATGTTACAGATGGGAAATATTTCCCAGCAGTTCAGCGGTGTTTTGACTGCGCAAGCTGTGCTCAGCACAACGTGTGGCAGCTCCACCAAACATTCCCTTTTTCTTGTGTATGTCTTTGAATGTACCAACATGGCAGGCTGCCAGAAATGCACCTCGCGTTAATGCAGATTCCAGGGCTGTGCCAGTGATGGATGCATCATCAGATGTCCTAACGACACTCTTCGCTGTAAGTTAATTAGTCATGGAGGACTGTGGGATGAACACAGTGTGACCCTGAACAAGGGCTTGTCTGACGAGCCTCGGGCCTATTGGCACAGCTCTATTGTTCAATAGAGTCCTGTGTGTCGACTGGAAAAGAGGGGGCTTCTCCCTTCTGACTGCCTCAATTCAGCTGGAAATCAGAGCAGCATCACCTCCCCCCCTCCCACACGGCCCTAGCAACCACGCCACGCCGACAGTTACTAGGCAACCACACAATGCCGGAGCCACTGGCTGTGGTGTGCGCGTGAGAGTTTGTGTTTTGCCTGTATGCATTTAAGATCAGGAAGAGTGAGACGGCAGCGCAGGAAATCTTTTACTGTCACATTATTTAACTTTATTAGATGGTTAATGTGGTTAATGCAGTATTTAATAGCTGAATAAAACTACTGGTCCCGGCTTTGATCCACTGGTCATGAAATCACAACCCACTTTTATCCAGTTTAATCCAGAAAAAAACATATTTTCATATGAATGAGTAAATATACTAACTGAGTATACAATATTTTGAACATAATATTCACAACACAAAATAATCTACAACACGAAGAAAAATGAGACGCTAAAGGAAAAATGAGCAAAATAATCCACAAAATAAGTGCAAATATAAAAAAGCACAAAATGGATCAAAAAATGACCCACAAAATTGACAAAAACAGCCAAAATCAACAACACAATGAGTGTAAAAAAAAATCATAAATAAATAAGAATGTGCAAAAAAATCCAACAAAAACACAATCGCCAACAAAAAGAACAGAAACACAACAAAATAATCAACAAACTGGATGAAAATGAACAATGTGATACGAACGGTCATGTAACCTGTGTTTTTCAGTCAAATGTATGTGTTACTGTGGCAACAGATACTCATAATATGATAAAAATAAAAACATGACACCCCGTAAAATGCAATAAATAAACAGGGTTTTTTTTTTCCACCCACTAGTTGAGAAGCACCTGAATAAAGCAGTGTTTAACACATTTATTATCCCTGGTTTATGCCACAACTGTCCTAAATTAACAACACTATTAATTACCCAAGTAATTGTTTATGTTTCTGTAATGGTGAATCCACCTGTACGCGCAAACTCCTAAATTTAATGCTGAAATAGTTTACTGTTTTACAAATAAGCAGAAAAACATCAAAAAGCACATTATTATTTTTCCATTGAGATGCCAATTTACAGTTATTTGCTCACATTCCTGATCAGAAAAATTAATTTTAGTGGTTGACTGTTATGCTTGATAACTTAAATTTGGGTTTAAAAATGTGAATTGAGTTTGGAATTCCTCACTCCTCTTCAAAACGGTGAAACACCGAGAACTCGCCGTAAATCACTTCATGACTCTGGGTGGTCTTTGAGGCAAATACGACAAGTGATTCAATAAATTTGTTAAACACTGTACATGGTTGTAATTTCTTTGATATTGTAACACTGCGTGGCTCACTGTGGATTAGGCTACATTAATCATGAAGGATTTTAGTGGTGATGGTTGCATTAGGAACATGTCACTTCACTTCCAGTCTGAATGAGGTCATGTGCGCTTTAAGGGGAAAATCACAAATCACCAGCTTGTGATTTTTGACCTTGTTTTGTTAATGTAACCCTGGATCAACACACTCAGAGGCAGTCGTTAATAATTCATTAACAAGAAAATACAGGATTTTTAATTGCAGCAGGTCCCCATAGAGAGCACAAAGAAGAGAAAATTATGTTGTAATTGTGGTTTGTTGTGGTCACGCGGATCAGTTTTCTGTAATTATCTGGAGATGCTATGTGAGTGAAATTCAGAAAATTGATAACGGTTCAATATATCACTAAAAAGTGCTACATGGTCCATGTCAAAGCAGGAGCCCAAATGAAGAAAAATCAATTATAAGCTGCCATAGACTGAGCACTGAATCAGCAAATTGAATAGATTAATTAAACATTCAATAATCATATAATAAAATATAATGAACAAAAATCCTAAAATTAAAGCAAAAAAGTCAACAAAATAAATACACTCCAACTCCAATTTCAAAAATGCTGGGATGCTGTGTAAAATAAAATATCCAATAAAATAAAATATAATAAATAAAAACAGAATGCAATGACTTGTAAATCTCATAAACTCATATTTTATTCCCAGTAGAACATAAACAACATATCATTGAACAGTTGAGCTCATTTTTGACTCTGATGGCATCTCAAAAAAGTTGGACCAGGGTGACGTCTACCGTCGTGTAGCTTGCCCTCTTCTTTTAACAACTGTCTGTAAATGTCTGGGAAGTGAGGAGAGCAGCTGCTGGAGTTTTAGGAGAGGACTGGTGAAAGGTCTGCACTGCAGACAGGCCAGTTCAGCACCCAGACTCTTCTGCAAAGCCATGCTGTTGTGATGGATGCTGTATGTGGTTTAGCACTGTTTTGCTGAAACAGAATATTCAAATGTAATGCTGTGAAAGCAAAATATCCGTATGTGATGCTGCAAAAGCCTTGACTTTGAATTATTGAATTAAAATTTGGAAGAAAAAAAAAGGATTAGGACTAAATAAGTGTTTCACTTCATCCTATGCCATTTTCGAACTACGAAGAGTCTGATTTCTGTCAACGTTTTATTCTTTCCTTTTGTTTTAAATTCTGGTTCAAAATAAAATAAATAAATAAAAGTTAAATAAAATAAGTCTTTGCAACTTTATATTGAGGAACATTTTTGTCAAATTGTGCCACAATTTTTAGACAGTTTGTCACAGATTGGTGAACTTCTGCCCATCTTCACATCTAACATGTTCCTTTTATACCCAGTCATGTTAATGACCTGTTGCTAATGAACTTAAGTAGTAGTTAAGTTAAGTAGTAGTTGTCCAATGCTCCTCCAGTTGGTTTTGATTTGTGGAAGTTACTTTTCCAGCCGTCTGTTGCCACTTTTCCAACTTATATGAGATGTGTTGCTGCCATCAAATATTTTTCATGAAATATTGACACATCAGAAACTGATTCGAACAATATCAGTTTCAACATCTGATATGTTGTTTATGTTCTACTGTGAATAAAATATGGGATTATAAGATTTGCAAATCATTGCATTCTGTTTTTATGTACATTTTACACAACATGCCAACTTTCTGGAATTGGGGTTGTATTTACCTTATTACTTTTAATCATTTGAGCGCATGTCATTGCATATTTACTTGATTTTTTTGGTAACGCTTGTTGATTCTATTGTCTGCTTTTGTTAATTTAATAGATTTTTTGTTCATTTTACTGCTTTGCTGATTTCTACTGGTTTAGTTTGACAAAACATCCTCATCTCCCTTGTCATTTGCCTCAAACACAGTGAGTAAAAATGCTTCCTATTCATTGAGTCGTGGCCAGATGTAACTGAGTAGAAGCTCCTTTTACTCATCACAAATGTAAAAAACAGTAAAATTATTCCACAAAACAGCAACTCTCAGAAGTGAATTAAAAAGAAACTACTCAAGTACATGTGACTGAGTAAACGTGCTCTTTCCCGGTCGGTGTAATTCCACATTCAGACACTAGATGGCGACCTGCTAACACCGCCGCACCAGTTTCCTCTTGTACGAACTCTAACCTTTGTGCTTCAGTCTTTGGCCGGAGCTTATCGAGGGGATTCTGGGTTTGAAAATGAAGTCGTCTGCCGTACGAGTGGCCTATCAGCGCTGTTCCACTAGTCCGTCGGTAGCTGCGGGCTTCCTTTAACCGTATTCCGGGCTCGGTGACTCGCAGTGCCCCTGTCAGACAACACGGACGGAGCCCGGTTTGTTTTTGCTACATAGCTGTTAGCTCAGTCAGTGCTAACCGTGCTAATAAAAAAAAACCACATTGTGCAGCGGGAGTGACATCCGGCTCCGCTCCAGCCACATGAGATGACCGCCAGGCAGCCCCGTCTCCGGTACTCACGACTGTCCCCCGTGTAACAATGTCTGCGAGGTCGGTTTCACCCAGTAGTGAGTTAATGACAACAGTGAGCGAGCTAACCTGTTAGCCGGGTTAGCTCACCGCCGCCGTCCTTCGTATTTCAACGGGATCAGAATCTGAAGAAGGGCAACCGTGAGCCTGTCTGCTGCCAGGGATAACAACGTCTAGCACCGGGATAACAACGTCTAGCACCGGGATAACGTCTCAAGGGGACAATGGCTAATGTTACAGACCTGCAAACAAAATACAGCAAGCTGGCGCAGGAGTACTCCAAGGTAAACACCAGCAGTCGAAACGTCCCGTCACAGCTTCACATATTCCTCCATCTGAGGCGCGTTATGGACATTATCACTGTCTCCTGTTTGCGCCGAGATCTGTTCATTTTTTCTCCAGGGTGTCATGATCAAGAAACAATTTGACATGTAAAACACATAAGTAAGACAAAGTACACAGCACATATTAGAGAGTTGATACAATGCGGTGGAACCTAACTCTGTGTCCTTTTGTATTGTGTCACTAAATGATGCCACTTTTATATTGAGTACAGTGAACCCTCGTTTATCGCGGGGGTTAGGTTCTAAAAATAACCCGTGAAGTAGATTCCTATGGAGAAACTCACTCCGGCCAATGGGACGGTGAATAGAAAGCAGCGTAAAGCGCTTTGAGCGTCGTAGGGTAGAAAGGCACTATATAAGTGCATTTAGCATTCATACGCTGTAAAAAAATACATGAAAATTGCACAAAAAAATCCGTTATAGCGAGGGTTCACTGTATTCACAATCATATTGTAGCCCAGTGGTTATTTTGTCAATGAGCTGTGACTGTATGTTCATATGTGTCAGCTGACAGCACAGGGAGTGTGGCTTCCTGTTCAGCTCCTGAGCCAAGCACCAGATCCTGCCCAGGAAGTGCTGACTCTGTAACTGTCATCTAACTGCTCAGCTCGTTTGAGTGTATGTGTGTAAAGTCGGAGGATTTGCAGTGAAAAGCTTAGTTTGATGTTCTGGCTTTTCAGAACGACTACAGTCCAGCAAGCTGGTATGACAGAATGCTCTGTGTGAAATGAAAGTGAGAATTAAATATCCCATTTGGACTGGTGGCTAAACGGTATAATTGCAGTGGAGATGGACTGATTATTTGGCATTGATGGGATGTTTTACATCAATCAGTAGAGGCAGATCTTGGCTCTGTAAGTGCCAATTTTCTTGTATTTGGCTTCCCAGTTGCAATTACTGACAATTTGAGGGAAAATAACTGTAGATAAAATTGCTTCCGCGCAGATTTTTGTGCTTAATCTGGTTTCAGTGACCCTGATTTATTTATTCATCTGCATTTATTACTCTGGTTTTGATATCCATTCCAACTGTCATCTAGATTCTAATAAAGTCAAAGATTGTTTAATCCCAACAGTGTCTTAATGTTGCTGGAAGTTGTAGGTTGCATTGACCAGTTAGTCTGCTATTTATTTTTTCCTGCTTTAAAAAAAAAAAAAAAACACTTTCAGTCAACTTCCAGATTGGGATGCAGATCTGTGGGTGATTACAAATCAGATATAATATACTGGAATAAAGTATGTCTGGGAATTTTACTTCACACTGAAAAATAACATTGATCTCTGTTTCTAAGTAATACTTTATTCTTAACTATTTTTACAGCTCCGGGCCCAGAATCAGGTGCTGAAGAAGGCAGTTGTGGATGAACAGGCCAATACTGCCTCATTAAAGGTAGAATGGCATGCAAATATAATGGAATAACAATGAACAACCGAGCAGTGCTACAGCTAACCAGCTCATTTTCTCACTCATCAGGAGCAACTGAAGCAGAGAGACCAAAGTTTGAGGAAGCAGGAGCAGGAGATGGACAGCCTGAGCTTCAGAAACCAGCAGCTGGCCAGGAGGGTGGAGTTACTGCAAGAGGAGCTCGCTGCCAGCGAAGCCAAGAGCAGAAAGGGGAAGGTGATCATGGGAGCTGTAGGGGTGTTGGGAACAGGATGCACTGTGTCATTTCCGAAATGGTTGTAGTTTTGACATATTAACAAACATAAACGTCTGAGATTGATTATAAAATGCAGAGCCTGTTTTGTCCCTGTCGTCTCCAGACTAAAGGAGACTCTCCTTCACAACATGGTCTGCAGACCCAGAGTGTGTTTGATGAGGACCTGCAGAAAAAGATAGAAGAGAATGAACGGCTCCATATCCAAGTATGCAGAAACTGCTGCTTTGTGTATGTGGCGCCTCAGGCACCTATGTTGAGGGTTTTATCTTTGATTGTTGTCATTTTCTAATTAGTTCTATGAAGCGGATGAACAACACAGGAGGCAGGAGGCGGAGCTAAGGGAACGACTAACGGAACTAGAGAAAAACTCCGAACAGCATCAGACTATTGTGGACGGACTCACCGCCAAGTACATGGAAAATGTAGAGAGGCTACAGAATGACAAGGCACGCTTAGAGGTGAGGACCAGCAGGGTCAGAAAAGCAGAGAGGCAGAGGTAATACTGCATTATTAACCATCCTTATCGATTTCAGTGACGTCAAGTGTTAAGTATGTGTTTTCTTGTAACAGATAAAAACACAGACGCTGGAGAGGGAAGCGAAAGAGTGCAGGATGCGAACAGAAGAATGGTATGTCCTGCCTTTAAATTACAGCTCGAGAATGTTTGAATCTACCTAGACAGGAACAACAGCCAAAAGAGTGATTTACTAGTACTTTATAGTGCTGTCATATGAACTCCAGATAATCTCCAGAGAATCAGGTCTGGATATCATCTGGAGTCGGAATTTCCATGTGTGGAAGGGACCACACATGGAAATTCATTTTCACTGATCACAACATATTTATGGGAGCTAATGTTTGCTGATGGAAAGACAGAGTGACGACAATATGTTTTGTGTTAGTATTGATACTGAATATCGTTACACAAAGAAATGAGAGCGTTCGGGGACTGGTGACCATGTTTTTATCAGTTCTTTCTGTTTTTACATTTTAGCTCCAGTGTTTTCCTCCGGGGGGCTCTCCACACCGAGAGCTATCTGGTCCCTCTACGAGGTGCAGCCCTTGGGGTTGCTCTGGCCCGGGCAGTCGGAGGGCCACTCACCACAGCTTTATGGTCGTGGTGTGGGCCCCCGTCTGTCGTGGTCCTGGGTGGAGTGACTCTCGGTGTGGATGGCTCCCTAAGATAGTGTTTCTTCACCTGGTTCCTCAGTGTCAAGACATATGTGATATTTTACTCCATTACTGGCAAAGACTGTGTGTGTATGTGCTGGGTCTGTGTGTGTTTATTTGTAATATGTATGTTTTTGCGCTACATTGATGTATGAAAAGTGCTCTATAAATAAAATTTGATTTGATTTGATTTCGATGTAATGGTTTACTGACGACGGCTTCTGATTGTTTACTCTGTTCTCTCGTCACATGCTTGATTTAACTTGCATAGACATCTTCCACCTCCCTAGTGTTTACACATATCAACGCGCTTCACGATGTGTGGACAGTATCGAACGTGGAAGGTGCTTGTGTGGATGTAAATGTAAAAAAAATTAAATTAGGAAAATAACGTCTTTGCTGTTGTCTCTGTAGTCAGCAGCAGTTGAGGCGGTGCCAGACAGAACTGAACAGACAGGTGAAACAAAGCAGCAGTGTTATCCAGGAGAAAGTGCCCTTCAATGACACCAGTGAGTATCTGGCAACAAGCCATGTGGACAAAAATGATCTATTACAGAGCAGATATGTGCTGGAGAACATTCTTGTCTGAGTCACTGATACCACAACAACCTTCTGCCCACGAGTAAGTAGTGTAACGTTACACCAAATTGTAATTTTGCACGCTAAGAGGCAGTAGGATAAACCATTTAGGCTCTGTTAGTTGAGACCAGGTCCTGTGCTCTTATCCTCTCTTCTGTTGTGCAGAATTTAGTGACTACAACAGCCTGAATGTGCCCCCGCACAATCGAAGGCACCAGGTAAGCGAACATAAATGTATCACCTGTGTCATGCACAGTCACTGTTTAGATGTTTTAAGTTAAGCCTGTATCATAACAGTGGTTTGCAGTACAAAACTCATCTTAATTAGTTTCATCATGTTTACATATTTTCATGTACTCTTAGGCTGCTTTCACACCTGTCCGTCAGGTCCAGTGGTTCGATTGGACCACTACGATGTTGTAATTCTCAACCAGTTCGGCCCACGTTCACACCAGTGTTTTTGCAAACGAACCAACCATTATGAATGTTGTTTCTCCCTCCACTCATGTGGCGGCGCTGTTTACAAAATACTGTGTTTTGGGTCACGTCAGTGAGAGCTGATTGGCACAGTATTTGTAGAGGGAAAAATCCAGCAGATGAAAATATTGGAATTAGCTTTATTTCAGAATAATGAATGGTACTATTTTACTTGTTTTTGTGGCGATTTATTATTATCATTTGTTTGTGCAAAAGCACAAATACTGCTGTTGTTCCAGCTGGAAATCGTATTCGGGTCGAAAACATTTTTTTGCACGGAGAAGACTATCAAAAGACTGATGTAGAGAAGTTTACTAGCTTGTTGAAATGTAAGTCACCGCTTGCTTCGGGAGCCTCCGTCGACCAAAACGTGCTACATTACAGAGAGCTGGACCGAATCGGGGCCGGGCAGAGTTCGAGGCGTAAGGAACCGTACAGTTCTTTAGTCCCAACCAAAACAAACTGGTCCGCTTTCACGCCAGCCCAAATGAACTGAACTAGCAGGTGTTCCGGACTCCGGTCCGCTTTGAGTGGACTAAATGCTGTAGGTGTGAAAGCACCCTTAAAATGCATAGAAGTATAAGTAATATAGAGTGGCTAGATTTAAAGAAAATACAACAGGAAATGCATATATTTTTTTTCTTTAGAGACTGAATTGAAACGTGTGTGACTTTTGTTCTGTTGTCCATTTAGCTGAAGGCCCGGGACGTCGCGGGTCAGGCCCTGAGTTTCATCCAGGACCTGGTGGCAGCGTTGTTGAACTTCCACACGTACACAGAACAGAGGGTGCACATCTATCCCTTGGACTCCTCCATTGAATCCATCTCCCCTCTTAACCAGAAGGTGGTGCAACTATCTGTCTCCTAAAATATTACCCTTTCTATAAAGCATGAACTAAAATGAATACGTTTCCTTCATTTTTACCCAGTTTTCTCAGTATCTACATGAGAATGCTGCATATGTGCGCCCCCTGGAGGACAGTTTTCTGCAGTTACACCAAAGCATCACAGAGGACACTGTCACAGTGCTGGTGAGTAGTTTCTTGACCATGACATTTAGTGGGATTGACTGTTATGTGCATATTTACAAAGTATTTTTTATATTTAAAGGAGACTGTGGTGAAGCTGAAGAGCTTCGCCGATTATTTCTCCTCGTACACCCACTTTCTGCAAAAGATTCTTCCTTACCAGTTGAAAAGGTCAGCACTCTGTGTGTGACTGTGTGCACAGAAGTGGAGTGGAGGAGGCGGCGCTGATGGCTATCTTCTCTTCTCATTCCAGCCTGGAAGAAGAGTGCGAAGCACCTCTTTGTACAGCTTCCCTCACCATGAAGAATCAGGAGCTGCAGTGTGACATGAAGAGAGTAACTTCTGTGTTTGAGAAGCTGCAAAACTACGTTATCCTTTTGGCCTTACCGAGTAAGTTAACATTTGAGATATTTGCACATATCTCGCCAAGCCTTGGAAGAATAAAGATAGTTGCGAAATAACACAATACATTTGTTTCACAATTGTGTGCATTGTGTCTCAGGCGTGCGGCAGGATGCCCTGCCACAGAGCAGCACCTCTGCCGTTTTTACCCAGCTGGCTGCCTTTCTGCACAGCCTTCATGATGCCATTAAAGGTGAGCAGTGCTGTGAGCTGTTTTGACCCGGAGCCATCCCCAGCCAGCATGACGCAGCACAATGATTCTCTCCCGTAACTGTTGAGCTGTTGCCACCGTTCATAAAAGTCAAACTGTGTTTTTGTTCCACAATAGCCACAAGCTTTATTTTACTGTATGTAGAGAAAACATCCAAAGGCTCCAGTGTAGCGGCAGTCACACCGAGACATCAAATGAAAGTATAAATTTGTGCTCCGTGACAATGTTCCCTCTCACATAGCTAATTTATAAAACTGAGCAAAAATGCCATTTTCTTTGTGCATTTGCTTGTTTGTTTTATTTGTTAGATCTCATCACCAAGGTACAAATATGTAAACCGACTAATCAAGAATGCACTTTTATTCACTAGATGCTGTTAATGTCTATCTTTTTGTTCTTCTGTGCAGAGATGTCAAAGCACTACAACCAGAAGGCTGCCTTAGAGCAGGAGCTCCCCACTGTCACCCAGAAACTCTGCACCACCACCGAGTGTCTGGTCGGATCTCTGAGCTCGCTCACCAGCAGCACCGGCAAGGTACAGCCAACAGGGGGCAGGCCGTAGCCAGATTCCTTCAACCACTGTGTTCAAGCAGATTGTTTTTTTGTTGGCTGTAACACATTAATGTTTAATTGTAAGTATCAGAGAATTTTACTGCAACTGGAACATGTTGGTAATTTGCCACTAATGTCATAACAATACAGCAGGACTCAGGTGGGCAGCAGTGAAATGTTCACAGATACTGTCCAAATCACCGTTTGTACAGCTGCTCCCCAGTCAGACTAAAGGATAGATGATTTCTCTCTGTGCATCATGTGAATTGTTGGCTGGATGTGTGTGTTGATGAGAGGCATGGTTCGGTGGGTTGTGGCTTCGAATCGCGTGCTGGTACATGCTTTGTGGATTGAGCTGCATTTTGAGGTCGATCATCTCTGTAGGCAAAACCATATTTGACATTTATCATCCTGGCCACTTAGTGGTGGATCATCTCTGCAGTAAGCACACTGGTTAATGTGTGGTGAAATGGAATGCTGAATATCTGCATTGAGAGCTGAAGGCTTAGTGTTGTTTTTAACTGAAGAGGTCACTATGATTGCCCTCTATTAAACCAAAAGCATATTTTTTATTGCAGATTGCCACTTTCTTCAGCAACAACTTGGATTTCTTCACATCATCAGGCTATGGTCCAAAAGGTAGCACAGTAGCGCTCAACCCCCTGCAAGCAGAGAGTATGCTCACGAACAAAAAGAAAGCGGCTGCTTATATCCACGCCATCAGAAAGGTTAGCACATGCTCTCAATCTACCTTCTGAGTAGAGATAAACACAATATGGCCAAATGCAATATCCAAATCCCAGAGGATGCAACTTTTTGTTTTTGATAATCGTTTCAGATTTGCCACAACATACATTACACATGAAGCATTGTGGTGCGATACAGAAATCTAAACATTTTTAGTAAACATGATGCATAGTTTCAATATCTTGTCATTTTCATTTTTTTTGCTTTCATTATATCTCGGTATTGGCCTTTGCTGGTAATGCATAACCTGACACATGGATTAGATGTTTACAGTGCCCATGACATGCTTTTCTATTTTTTTCTGACTTTTCTACCATGTTGCAAATGAGAATTTTCAACTTAAACATACCTGAAAGAAAAATGCGGAGTCTACCTATCTCATAGAAATCCTTTGGTGAAGCAAGTCAAGCCGAGCGTTTGCCAGACTTTTTCACCTTGGCTCACTGTGACGTCAGAATGAGTGGATTTCCCCGGACCGTCCCTAGACACAGCACCGATAACAGTAACAGCAGTATTTGTTCACTGTTAATTTATTTCTTGCAGAGCTCAGAAAGTTTGAGTCACACAAGTTTGTATTTGACACCAGACTTGTATTGTTCACAAAAAAGAGCGACCTGGCGAAATGAGGCAAATCCAATCGTTTCAGGAAGACCGCTCCCCGCTTTTAACGTCGTATTTTCATTCTCAAGTAATTTCCGACTATTTTGAGTTATAATGGGGGCAGACCTGATCTGGAGGGACCCAAGATTGAAATGAAATTGCTGAAAATGAGCATGACATGGGCACTTTAATTATTTAAATAGCTTCCTTAAACATCATTTTATAACATTAGTCAATATTCATCTAGTTTTATATATTTAGTTTATTTATGATTCAGTTTTTGGTTTGATTACAACATCAGGAAAACCACAATACCTACATTACAAACAATTGCAGAGTGTTTTTTTTTTTTTTTTAATGAATAAATGAGTGATTCTCCTTTTGTCTCCTCATTCAGCCCAGGCCACAGTCTGTTCCGTACAGAGAAGCTCTGTCAAACCGCCGGATTCTCACCAGCTCCACTGAGAGTCGGGAGGGTCTCACTCAGCAGGTAAAGCCCACAGCGCTGCAACTGTTCCCGGTGTTTCACAATGTGTCCGTTCACTTTCAATAAAAGTTTTACCTGCCTAAGCGCTCTAAGATAATGTAGACGATGTACACTACCGTTTTTTATTCAACATTGTCCACTGATAATAAAACAGGCCAAATTGCGTTAAACAATTTGGACTGTTAAACAATACAGAACATGTTTATATTTTAAGATGGTTCAAAGTAGGCCCATAGAGCTTTGATGAGAACATGGCATTCATCAGATGCACGAGCAAGTTTCCTGGAGTAGTTTTCAAATTACAGGTATTGTCAAGAGTTAATTTGTGCCATGTCTGGCTCCTCTGTTTTAGACCGTCTGTTGTTGTCTTGTGCAGAAGAATGGTGAGTACAGTGTTCACAGCCAAATCAGTGCTACTTCAACTACTGTACAAATCAGAAACGGTCAGTTCAGCGGCGGAGGGAGCTCTCGGTCTGGGTGTCTGCTTCATGAATCTGTTGAGAGAATGCTATGAGTGTGACAAAGCTGTCATCAAAGCTAAAGGTTGCTACTTTGGACAATCTAAAATATGTAATATGTTGTGGATTGTTTAACACTGTTTTGTTTATGTTTTCCATACTTCCATGCCTTTGTTACTAATGTACAATGTTGAACATAATGAAACTAAAGACAGATGACTGAAGGAGAAGGTGTATCCAAACTTTTGCTTGGTAGTGTGACTCAGTATGAGTCAGTGAGGTTTGGTTGCTCTAATAACGGTCAGCAATGTTTCCACATGCATATTGTGCTTATTGAGCCTCTTTGTTTTTGGGACCATTCTGTGCGAGGCCTTAAATAGAAACAGCAACCAGAGCCTCTGAATAATAAACACAGGAATTTTTCTCATCCTTCCAGTTGGGAAGGAGTGTGAGGAGCCGCGTAGCTTCAAACGTAGCTCTGCTCCACATTGATTGGTCATGCAATCTTCCACTTTCCTCCTAAACACTGCTGCCCTTTCAATTATCCCTCTGTTCAGCCCTCTTCCCACGAGCTCACCATCCTCTCCTCTCCGTTTCCCCTTGGCCACCTCCAGGTGCAGCAGAGCCAGGAGAAGATTGCACGTCTGGAGCAGGAGAAGGAGCACTGGCTCCTGGAGGCCCAGCTGGGGAAAGTGCGCTTGGAAAAGGAGAACCAGCGCATTGCAGACCTGGAAGCCCAGCTCGCGGCGGCTCTAGGGGGAAGTCCGAGCTCGCAAACAGCTGCAGCCAGCACATTCGCACAGAGCCACGAGGAAGCAGAGACGGAACAGAAAGCAGCAGGGAAAGAGTCAACGCTGTGCACCAGCCTGGTACCGTCTCTGCTGGCTTCTGTACATGCTCGGCTTTGCTTGCAAAGGAAGTTTGTAGCCCATGGCACAGTTGTCTAGTTCACTTCAACAAAGGGAGTATTATCATTCTCTCTTGTCGCTCCCACACTAAGCAAGTTTTTGCTTAATAAAACTTTGACTTCCAATGTGCTGATGTGGCAGAAAAGAATACTGTTGTTTATGCAAGTCAGGACAGAGTTCAGTGCACAATCCAGAGCTGTTTGTCTCACTAGTCACCGTGCTGCTCGGCTCTAAATGCTATTGTCTCCTGTAGGGCTACTTGGTCGTGACAGTTTTAGAAACCTGTCTGTACATGAAATGAATTTTATAACATTCAACCTGCCATTTAAGTCTCTTTCTTTGTTTTATTACCACAAGGTCGGCATGCTGTGCACAACACCGTCAGTTGAGCATGTGAGTTGTGACACACTTAAACCAGTAGTGTTCCACACAGCTGTTTATTAAATAGTAAAAATCACTTTACATAGATACAGTTCAGTTTGTAGCAGCAGCGAAGGAGGAAAAATCTTATCTAGCTGGATGCTGTCACTGTATGTGCAGGTGGGAGACGAGGACTCCAGGGAGCAGCTGATAAAGACTCACTACATGGTCCGAGTGGGAGAGCTCACAACGCAGCTGCAGATATCAGACAGTAAAGCTGTTCATTTCCACTCTGAGGTGAGAGATGCTTTTGAGATTTCAGCGCTTATATCTATTCAATATGTTACACTTTTGCTGTATATGTGTTGACCCACGGTGTCTCCGGTTTGCTCTAAACAATGTCTCGTATTTGAGTGCAATGATAATAACGCGTCCACCCACC
>JAQQAE010001394.1:0-25738 GCA_029823295.1 Pseudamia nigra
GCACCGGATTATAAGGCGCACTGTCATATTTGGACAAAATTGACGGCGTTTAGGTGCGCCTTATAGTGCGGAAATGAAAGTATATTGGTATTGGTGTTTTTTAATCCGATGGGCTGATGTCAAGAAATCAATTACAAACTGGGCTATTTCGGCTCAGATGCTGCCGCCTCCCTATCCTGCCACTTCTGACTCCAGCATTGTTCCGCCCATGGCGCCATCTGATTGGTTAAGCAAGCCACAGTATGCATAAGTGACACACATGACGGAGAGGTAAAGTTTTCTCATGTGGAGAAACTCCGGAGAGAAAACGCGTTGAAGGTAAATGCAGAAAACTCTCCCAACATTGTAATAAACATCCCAGTGTTTATTACAATAAACGCTGGGATGTGAGACATCTCACAACTATTACTAACATTACAATTTGCTGCAGAATAATGTAAGAGCGGAGTAAACATTAGTGGCAGCTCTGCTAGCTCCTAGTACCTCCCGACATGTGCTTATCTGTCTGCATTTTGTGACTGGGATATAATTGGAAAACCATCCAGCATTTTGTTATCCAACTTGCTACATTCGATCTCTCTTGGAATGGCATCCTTGGCTTTCTGTTTCGTCATTTGCCACACTTTTTGTCACACAGTGAAGTCAGTGAAACTAAGGTAACATCATTACCAACTTGATGATTTTTGTGGCTCTTGTATTATGAACAGTGTCTGTGATGCTCTTTCAGATCTCTTGTCCTCTGGAGTGCGGAGCAAAGTTGTGAAAGGCCAAAGAACTTACAGGCTCTTTGCAGGTGAGTGTTTTTGTTACTTCAGTCATACTGTAGTACTATGTTTTTGTAGCATACAATCACTGATATACTTAATTTAGAACCCTTAAAGAACACCCGATCACTTGTTGAACTTGACTGCATCTGGTTGACAGTCGTTTTCCTTTTCATTTGACTCGAGGGAGTACATTTGGTCACAAATGAGAAGGGTTTTTGGGAAAAAGTCTGTTATGCCAATTTTCCGTGCAATACATCATCTGCGTAGAGAATAACCCCTTTGTAATTAATCATCCTCTGTGTTCCCTCTGCTTTGGTAATTATAACATACACTAATCACCAACAGCTGAGGACCAGACTGAAAAGATGTTAAAATATAAAAAATAATGCAAAATAAGACCAATTTTGATTGACTGAGGTTACCATCTCAGTCCTGCATTTTTTTTTACTTCTAGGACTGAGTTCCATGGTCTGCTTGAACTTTCGAATAACAATACTATAATAAATTGACAGTTTGGTTTCCATTGTTTCACAACAACAAGATGAGATTTTTTTTTTTCCTGTACAGACACATCTCTGAAGCATATTATTTCCCGTTTCCTTTCTCCCAGTTGTCTATCACCATGGGAACAGCGCGACAGGCGGTCATTACACCACGGATGTCTTCCATATTGGTCTTAACGGCTGGCTGCGCATAGACGACCAGACGGTGAAGGTCATCAACCAGTACCAGGTGGTGAAGCAGACTGCAGAGCGCACCGCCTACCTGCTGTACTACCGCCGCGTCGACCTGCTGTAGACATACACACACACACACACACACCGCAATATATACGCAGGCATACCCGACTAAACACACACATCCAAAATGCACTCTTGATAATACATGAACATGACACAAACACACCAAACTTATGAACAGGAACACTGCCCAACTTGTTCTCTTGCAAGGTTTTCCTCTCTTCCCTCCTGTCCCTGCTTTCCTGAGAACCAGCTTTTCCAACACCTTTTCCTTGTCTCTTTTTTCATTTTGGAAGAAGAGAAAAAAAGCTGCATTCACAAAAAAATTCCCTGTGACTGCTCTCTCTTCTCTGTGCACCACTGCTGTTTTTTTTTCTTTTTTTTTTTTTTTTCCATTTTTGTTTATTCCCAAAAAAGCAGCAAAGAAGGACTGTTGAACAGACTGAGGGGGACTTGGGCTTACAGGTCGGTACCCGAGACTCGCCTCTGACTGAGCCCACAGCTCGGCTTGGATAGAGAACAGTGGACTCGCACACAGGATGGACTATCTACCACAGGCTGCAAATATGGAGTGCTGGAGATATTTCTCTGGTTTGAATGACCTTTTGTAAGGAAATGATATAGAAGAATCAGTGTTTGCCTTTTAGTCAGAAGAACTGTTGCCCTGACGAATTTGCAGCAGTTTAATTATTTGAATTTGCCCTAGTGCATTGAAATGGCCCAGCACCAGCATTATCATGAGTCTCTCCTTTCAAGGCTAGATTGTGTTCTGCCACCAACTCCTCCTCTTCCATTTTCACACTTTTCTGATGCTTTTAAATCTAGGTTCAACATGAGCCCTCAAAACTGGGGGGAAAAAGATTTGGGGTGTAGAAACTGAGCAGATTTCTTGGTTGAGAGATTCCTGTTATGCTATCTGGGATTAGATTTACAAAGTTTATCTAAAAAAAAATAATGCGCTCTATAATTAAAGTGATAACTAAAAAGCTTCTGTGCACAAAGTATACGTTAATGATTAAAGACTTGGGCAAATATACGTTGGCAAATATTTGGACCTAAAATATATAAAATTCTAGCTAACTGAAAACTTTTGTGTCCTGAAGGACCACACTAGTTTTAAGACTCAGTTCTTGCACTGTACAGATGGCAACCAGTTAAGTCAGATTCCACTGCAAAACCTGCCCTTGTTTACTTTGTACATTTCCTTCTTATTATTACATTTTTTTTTGTCTTTACTTGTCTGAAGGTTCCACCTGTGTATAGGTGGCTTATCAGTGTAGTTTTGAGCCACACCACCCCTTTCCCCCCACTCAGCAGAAAACGGGGGGCTGCCTTAGGTTCCATGTGTGATGTTCTTCCACTCAGTGTACAAGTCTAACCCTAATCAGGCAGTAACAGCTTGTCTTATTTTTTGAGAAGTTGAGGGAATGTACCTGAAATCTGTATTTACTCTGTGGTTCAGCATTTCCCAGTGGAGGTAACGTGAATGTTGAGGGGAAGTGGGACTACATCCTGTGCTGATCTCTGCATAAGACCCCGGACATGCGCACAAGAGGAGATAGTGTTTGCTTTTGTTGAAGATACTCATTTTGGATCATTCACTGATTGTGATCATTTTTGTTTGATTTACTAAAAGATGTTAGTTTTTTCTTTTTGTCATTGATCATTTACAGGATGTTCCCATGCTCTCGATCCATTCATAAATACAGTATGCTTGCATATGAATTGGTTTTTGAAAAGAAATTACACAGGCTGAAGCACAACAATGAATAAAATTGAACTAGTTCTTTGCTTGATATTTATTTCCGTTCTGTGACTTTCTGTTTTCATGCTTGTGTTTTGCTCAAGTTCCATGTCATTCCAGCCAGTGTCAGAATTTCAGTATTAACACCAAAAGTGAATCAGGTCATCCGTTATCCACTCAAGTATTTGTAAATGATTTCAGCATCTACTGTCCACATTTCTTCCTTTTAAGTCAGATGGATGGTGGTGTTTTTTGCCCTTTATTTTTCTAATTAACTTCAAAGTTTAGTGACACTGATTACATCACAATTAACACCCACCATTAATGCACATTCATTGTGAATTATTTAAATTGTTATGATCAACCATCTTTACGTGGTGCATACTTGCAATTGACATTTTCTAGTGGGTTTCAAAGTTAGAAACCATTCCAAGGTAAACCAAAGGACAGCATTATCGGCCTAATTGCCTTCCCTGCTATTTATTTTCAAGACATTATTTTGCCTTCTCCATCCAAAATATTGTTGCATTCTTTCAGTCCACTATTCATTCCTCACAGCAAACACAGGCATGCTGTTAATCAGTCAGTACATCTTCAAACTTTACAACAATTCAGTTGTGCTGCTGGCTTTGTAGTCTTTTCTGCATAAATTGTCACATTGTTTTATTTGCATCTTGCCTTGCCCCTTTGAAGAATGTTTAGAGGTTGGAACTTGAAAATGGACACATTGAGCTTTCTGTTGTACAGTTTTATCTCAGTCTTTTATGGCTGGTCAGGAAATTTGCTGGTGAAATGCTTCAATAATGTCTCTTTTTAGTCTGTGCTCCTAACACTATTACTGTCTGCTGGGATTTGTTGGGATATTGACCTAAAAGCAAAATCTATACTGTCTTTTAATTTTAAGCCTCCAGCATTCTATTTTGTTTATTGTTCAAATAAAGGATTGTGCAAAAAGCAGTTTGCTAATGAACTGTAGTCCAAGGACTACGTGGCTTTCTTATAATACAGTAAAAATGTCTGCAGTCCTTACGCTGTAGACTTGCCCACAGAACAATGTGCACAATAAACCAAAACAACAAAACGATCCTGTGAGTCTTGGTTTGCCACATGCTGCTAATTGGTCCCATGTAATTGTCATAATAGACTACATGTATGTTATCTGGCTGCCTCAGTGTCCCGAGTGCCCTTCTTACTCCTGAACCTCAGCTCACCTCTGTTTAATGGGAAGCAAACCCATCATTGAAATCTATGTAAGGGTTTTCTGTCCCCTTGTCACATATTTATACTTCTACTACAGCTTGGTTATGCCCTGAAATGTGGCTCAGCTGTCAAAGTCACAGTCAAATGCATTTTGTTCCTTGTGAATGTCAAAAAGCAACTATGAGATCTGATTTGTACTACAAGCCTTCACCATGAAAGGTAAATTACAGGTTTGAACACCCACTGATAGACCATCTATACTCGCATGGGTCGTCCTCGGCCACAGTTGGGGATGGTTGTATGAGGAGTGGTTGGTTCAGATTGTGTGGGACATATTCTTGAACCCAAGATGGTCATTTTAAGCCCTGCACTACTGTAGCCTGAAGAGGACAAATAACAGCACTTTGGACTCCAAACTGTATTTGCTGTAATGTGAACATATTGTGTCAGTTTAGGGTCATGTAAGTGTAATTATTTTACAGACACATCAAAGTGTCCAGTCAAAGTAACAGCATGACGACAACTACGTTTGCATGTGGCCTAGTATTCCAAATATGGTAAGACTCTGAATTTGACAGGTGTCATGTAAACATCATAAACCAGGTGAATATTTGGAATTAGGTGTTTGGAGCATTTTATAAATAAGATATGGGACATGCAGACATTCTGTTTGTTTGGATGTGCTTCTCAATAGGTTAACATTCAGCTGAAGTGACAAAGATCCTCTCTGGCACAGATGGACACTTCCACTGACTTCAAAGGAAAAAAACGTGTCTAAATCAAAGTAATATAACAATATATCAGCAGGCTTTTAAATATGAACATAGAGGCTGCGTGGATTCATTTTCATTGACCAAATAAACAGATTTTAATTTTTTCAGAATAAGTTGTAAAACCTGAAATATTGTGCGCATGTTAGTGTAGTCATTGAGTCATGTATGAATCTTCACAATGTTTAATCACTCATTCACTTCGCGTTTGAGTCGTGATTTATTAAACACAACTCAGCCACAGTCACAGCTGTAGACTCATAAATTTATGCTAATGTAGATTTTGACCTCTTAATGGGAACATATGAGGTAGACCTGGTACTTAATCTGCCTCTTCTCTGTTGTAATAATATAAGGATTTACAGTGGGATTTATTGATATCCACTGGTACTGGTATATAATTTTCTATTTCTACACAAATATGACCTAAAACAACATTGGATTTTCACAGAGTGTGAACATAAATCAAGGAAATTCAAATTAAATGAGACAAATATTACAATATTTCATGCATTGGATCTAATCATCAGTAATCTTAAATGTTTAGCTCTAGTTATGTTTGCACAAAGGGCTTACCAGGTACCGACAGCAAAGGTTTGCATCAGTTTCCCACTAACAGACAAACATTTTCCCCATTAAATCAGTGAGCAATAATTTTTTTTAATCTCTTGTTTAATTATAATCTCACATTACATATGGATGTGTGAATGTTGGTCTTGTGTCATATTTATTGCCTCTATAATGGTAAGAACTCAAATTTTGTTAATTTCAACTTAAGATGTTTGATGTTGATCAAAATCTAAAAAAAAAAAAATCTCAATTAGAAAATATTTTGTGCCTGTTTGTCTTTGCATCTTCTACATAATTTTTAAAATGCAAAATATTGAAAACAATGATACTTTATTGATCCCAGAGGGAAATTTGCACTTTTTTTTTTTTTAGATGGGTATAAAATCCCTGAAGGAGAAGGTTTGTCTAAACTGTTGACTGACTTTGTAAATACTGTTGCTTAATTCCAGGCTTTTTGTTGCCACAGAAATCAATATTCCTGGCACTGAAGTTGATTTCTTGCCATTTATTATAGGGGCTGTTCAGGACCGGTCCCTTCATGATGCAAAACCGAGATGGGCTCCTCCAAACATAAGTCTTGAGCCTTAATTCATGACTTTTCTGTCCTGTGAAGTTACATTATAGTCCCATTGGTGCTGGTTTGATTTTTGCTCATCCTCGTGCACCATATGGTCCTTTGATTCCTGTTTTTCCTTCTGGGCCGCCTCATTTTTATGCATCTTGCTTGGAGATTGAACAGCTCTCCTGTTTCTAAGCAGAGTAAACATTATGGCAAGCGAAGTTTCATGGACTTCCTTAAGCCCCTGTCAAAATAAAGCCAGCAGATTTTAGTACTGTGCATGTCCTAAGAGCCACAGTGTGTAGAGGATGGTGCTTCCCCCCAAATGTGCAAAAAGATCCCACCTGCTCATGATTTATATAATATCCAAGAGTAAACAAAAAAAGGATGTTTGCATTTTGTAATCCTTGTGTTCTCTCCAGCTTCATCCAAGGCGAGCTGAGAGATGTGTGGTTCCATTTGGCACTTTATTGATTATGTATCTGGGTTAATGCAACAACTGACATGAGAAGAAAACAGTTCCTTGGAGATTACAAATCATCAAGTGTTGGTTTTGACTGCTTCCTTTTCATTGTCATAAACTGATGCTCAGGAAAGGGAGAATGCAGCTTAACAGCGCAGAGTAAAAAACAATGATATTCTGTGTTTCCCCTCAGGGCTGAAAAATGCACAACTACCCGTCTCTGAATATTTGGTTTGATCGGATGCCATCTTGAAATTTAGGTAGTTTTGCATTTTAAAGCCTGATACATTGTTATTACACAAACTGCCAGAAATCACAGCATTAAGTGTATCATTTCTCCAGAGTAACCTTCAACAGTGGTTCTTAACTGGTGGGTCAGGCCCCAAAAGTGGGTTGGGGACTAAAGTGTGGTTTAAAAAAATCCACATATCTTTTATTGCTTTTTACCTGATGTCAGCCATTATTGATGTGCAATGTGTGTAAGACGACACCAGTTGAGACCCACTGACCCAGGAAGCAGAAGCAAACGTTTGTAACGTAAAACGAGGTGGATTAAGAATACAGATAATTTAAGTATGAAACAAGCACATCATGTTTTAAATTTTCTTATACTGTAAGTAATAGAACAGTTGAGCAAATGTTCTAAAAACCTGACAGAGAGAAACCACACTTTTGCTGTGGTAAGACAATCGGTGTCAGAGAATCTGAAGAATCAAGCAAGCTTTCACCAAACGATCAGGAACACTGAATGATGTTATGAAGAGATGAATACCATGTTCCATTTCACTGAAAATATAGTCAAAACCAGAAAAAGATGGAGTTGTGCATGTAAAACCATTAATGAATAACTGAATAACAACACTGCATAGTCCTCTACATTTATTTCCTCCATCTGGATGGTTTATGTTTTGGTAAATTGATTTTCAACAGTGGCTACAGTTGACTTAGAAACCATCAGGATCTGATTGCATTATGTAATCACTAAGAATAATGGCTCTCCATAATTTGACACACGTGAGGGAGAAAACATCCCTCATAATGCCCTCATGTTATTGTAAGATAATGCGGATGGATCTAAACACCCACAATCAGATACCGTAATGACTCCCCAATGCAGGAACAGCTGAGTTGCCACATTTCAATGCTTCCAAACATATGAAGTGGTGAGTTTACTTGGAGAGATGTTGGATTTTCCAGAAGCTGGGATGAGTTGCTCAACAGGGACTGAAGTCAAAGTGTGTCTTATTTTCTGAGCATGTTGTCGGCCTTTGTTCTGATGTTCAGAACAGCGGTTCACAAATTTTTTTCAAAGAAAATGTATTATCTCTTGCATCCAAATGTAGAAACAGTCATTTTGAACTGCCATATCTATTTTAGTAACACTTTACATTGTATTAGCCATTAATTAGTTAATTTCATGAACTACAAGGATTAAGTGTCAAAACCCAAATCATGTCTTGTAATTCAGGATGTGTTCTGTATTGTATTATTATTAAGTGTCATTATTTGACACTTAAGCCAAACACGTTCCCTAACAATAACCTCTAACTTTAATAAAGGGCCAATACTCTACAAATACGTAAGCTTACAAGCAACTAATTAATGACTAATATATATGTTCCCCAATTTACAAAAGACATCTATAGGACACAGCAAAGCCTGCAGAATCATCAGTGACACTACTCACCCTCTTCACCACATTTCTACATTGCTACCCTGCGGACGGTGCTACAGAGCCCTGAAGTGCCACACCACATGACTGAGGAACAGCTTTTACCCCTCAGCTGTCCAAGAACTTAATTCTAGGGCCCCTCATCCCACTGCCCCCACTTCCACCATCTTAATAGTCTTTAGACTTGTTTTAATGTGAGGATTTGAAATGCATGTTTAGTATCTTTATGTACTTTGAATATAGTGTTTATATTATTTTAGCAATCAACTTTTATCGGAGTATGTGTGATGATGTGTGAGTGATAAGAGCTGCTTAAATTTCATTGTATTGTTTTCAATGCAATGACAACAAAGACATTCCATCAAAGTGTAACCCTATTTTTTTTTACTATAAATGAATCCTACAGCTTAACATCTTTATTACTCATTGACAATTAACTAGAAAACACTCAGAGCACAGACCTCCACCAAGACAGCTCTTCATACTGAAAACCTACTGTTATCATTTGAATCTATGCTCATTTCCTCAATATTCTTATTGCACCAAAAGTAATATTCTGGAATGTATTTGACCCTCATTATTGGACTTTTTGACCATGAAAACCTTCCATTAGCATTTGAATCACATACATATTAGTTCAATAATTATTCACCAAAAATAATATTCTATAATGGTGGTTTTTATCTAGATGTAGTTCCATAAATGTTGAAGATACGCCAAATCATTGGACAAATTGCGAATCAGCAGACTTTCAGCTACAGTTTGGTGTCAGCTCCATGTCTATAGCTTTATTTTCTATGCTACTGTAGCTATTTAGTAGCACCACAAAGACAAATATTGAATTTGGCCCTACATCACAATCGTGAAAAATCCTTTAAAAATCTGCTGGATCCAGATCACTATCACAATCTAATCGATTGGTCTTCATGCCATTTCAGACCTATCCTGAAAATTTTCATCCATCTCCATTGATAACTTTCTGAGTTTTGTTGTAAGCAAACAGATAAATACATTAAGCACGACAAAATCATAACCACCTTGGTGGAGGTAATAGACATACAATGAAGTTTGAACTAATTTTCTTCATTTTGATTTAATGCTGAGAGCACCATTGTTAAAATGAAGTACATAAATTGAATCAATATAGAAGAAATAAAGGACATATGAACAAAACATGAAAAAATCATGTACAAAATAATCCAGATATGAATAAAAATGAAAAAAAAAACCAGTGAAGTAATTCATCAAATAAACAACTGGTAAATATAATAAACAAAGCAATAATCCAAAATGATCTAACAACAAATGTGCCAAATAATTGTGGCACTGAAAAAAATGAAATGGGAATGAATGCAAACTGAAAAAACAAAGTCAGTGAAAGACCAAGAAAATGAAACAAAATTTACCAAAATAGATAAAACTGAACAAAGTAATCTACCAAATAAAATAAGTAGTGATTTATCACAATGCACTAAATAATCAAGACAATGAACAAAATGACAAAAGAAATGAAACCAAATAAAATGAAATCCAAATAAAGAAAATGATGAAAAACAAACAAAATAATCCATGAACTGAACAAACTGAGCTGTAATTACACAAAATGTCTAAATGATCAAGAATATGTACCAAACATGAACCAAATGATCCTCGAAATAAACAAATTGTTAACTCGGCAAAGACCTTCCCTGACTCTAACTTCTGGAGAAACAGGTTTATAAAGGTTCAAGTTCTTTCCTTTTCTTCTGTCTACACAATATTTCTCTACAGACTTTTCAGATCAGACCAAAGCTGCCTTTCCTGATATACACAGGACTTAAAAGAGAGAAGGCAAATACATGATGGTCCAGACTTCCTGTGCACTGTGTATTTTGACTGAGTGCAGAGCCCAAAGTGGAGCATGTCGTGTGGTAAGAGCGTCTGTCTGAGCGCTCTGCCCACTGGCAGTCCTACATTCTCATAAATGTCAGAGATGTGTCAGGCTGAAATGAAGCTCATGATGGAATAAAATATAAACTGTTTGGGTCAAAACACAGGATCCACGAAGAGAAAACCCGCTGTGCCCTCATAATAAAACGATCAACTTATATCTTAGCATTTAAAGACAAGGGTGTAGATTTTGTCTTAACATGGGAATTAAATAATCAAGAAAATGAATTAAAATGAATAAAATAATATAGTACATGATTCTAAATAAACAAAATGATTAAGAGATTTTGTAAAAATAAACAGAATAGTCAAGAAAAATCAACAAAAATGAAAACAACCAAGAAGATGTGCAAACAAACAAAATAACCAAGAAACTCAGCAAAATGAACTAACAAAATGAATCAAATGATCAGAAAAAACAAACAATACATTCCAGAAAATAAGTAAAATTGGACAAAATATTAAAAAAAACAATGTAAACGAACAAAAATGATCAAGAAAACAACAGAATAAATAAAAATGAAGAAAATCAGCGAAATGAACAATTAAGAAAATAAACAAAATGAATAAGACAAAATAAGTGACAAAATGCTGTCGTTCAAAACAGTACATCAAAATGAACAAAGTAAGCACAGAATCAAAATGAAGAAAATGTAAAAAAATCAACATAAATCAACAAAATAATCAAGAGAACAACATTAACCCAACAATGAACAAAAATGCCATTTACCAATTAAAAAAACAGGATTTTTACAAACAAAGCAAAGCTACGTACAGTATCATTTACATTTACATTTTACAAATACAGATGGGGTTGAATCCCCTCAGGTTCCCCCTGAAACCTACGCCTATTAAAGTTATGTCTGTGCTGCTTATATGCTTCTATTACAGACCTAACAGAGGCACGATGAATAAAGTGTTGATTTGATTTTTCCTTGTTCACACTAAGTAATGATCTGAACAACTTTGACAAGGAATGAAGGACCAAACATTGATAGTACGTGACTGGGTCATCACATCTAAACCTAAAGCTCTCGTTGGGTGTTGTAGTCAGCACTGACTAGCACCCCAGCAGAAGTGGTCTAGGGATGAACGTCTGGATTTCAATCCAACTGAGTATTTGTGAAAAGTGTTGGAAAAACAAGTTAGATTCATGAAGGACCACGGTCACAACTTACAGGATTTGTGCAACTATTATGCATGAATGACAGCCGCTCAGACTTACTATTATTATTATCATAAGCTAATAGGATATCATATTTACTCTTTTATTTAGTCTCATTATCTTTGACCTTGAGTGACCTTGAAAGATCCATGTTAGCGTCATGCACCCATTATATCACGCACCCATTTATCAGTCTGCTGATTGAAGCAGACTGATAAATGCTCAATGCTGGATGAAGTTTTTTGGGGGTAATTATGTAGGCCTATATACTCTACTTTCTATGATCGATGAGAAGAACACATTATTCAGATTAAATTAATCAGTCTACAGGAGGTCTTGTATCTCAACAAATGAACAAAATTATCAAGAGAATGAGCAAAAAATGAACAAAGTAGACCACGCACATGAACCTTTTCATGTATGGTGTCCACTACCCTGCCCAACAAAACTGAACTGATATTAATGAGGTAACATTAAATTTGTAGTAATTACAAAATTAAGGCAAAGAGCAAAGCAAAATGCAAAATGAGTATTTTGACTTAAAGTGAACAAAATAATCAGGTAAAAGGAGCGCCATAACAAACAAAATGTATAAATGAATAAAAGGAAAAGGAAGGAAAATGAATAAAAATGAACTAAATCAAAAGAGAAATTAACAAAATACTCCAAAACAAAGTGAAAGTGAGGAAAATCAGAAGAAAAATTGACAAAATAAGAAGCAAAATGAACAGATCAATCAAGAAAATGAAACTAATTAAGTACAAAAGGAAGAAAATATTTTTGAAAAGTTTACATAGAAAATGTTGTAGTCTGGAGAATTTTAGACACTGTATAATGGTCAGACTGTGTACGTAGTGAGTTTCCTCAGGACTGTCATAGATCCCAGTATAATTAACAGTGAACAGGGGACGTTTTCACACTTAACTACAGCCTGTTTATTCCACTGGTAGAGCTGCTGTTCACTGCTCCCAGCATGAGTTGAGATGTTTGTCTATAATAGTACTGTACATATGAGGGTAATAACTATTCCCACAACATGTCTGAGGAGTTCTTATCTGACTGAGTTGTAGTTGACAGCCGCTCATTCACATTATTTGTAGCTGCTCGTCTGCGCGCACTGTGCGCACTTCGCCAAGAACATAACCTACTTAAGGAGGCTGGCCAGTGGGGGAGTGAGGAGACGCAGTCACTTTTTCCTCTGGTCCTCAGGGGTCTCCTTCTCTATATAAGGCTCTGACTGCTCAGAAGACACACATTTCCTATGTGCGTCAGGAACAGCGCCAACAGCAGCAGCGAACCACGCAGCAGCCGCTCACAACGGATTATCATACACCTCTTCAGAGCGCAGAGGAAACGGGGCTCCGGCATATCCAAGCATCTGGATCATAACGGGGAGATTAAGGCGAGTAAAAGAGCACTTCACATTATGTAGTGGAGCATTCAGGAACTTTGTAGGCATACATGAAGTTAAAACATTTCCCTGTTTTAAAAGACAGGGTAGATAAGGAATGTGCTTAGTCAGGATGACTGCCAATTAGGAATTTAATGGAGAAAAGTCACTTATTTAAGTTGTGTGGCTATATGGCACTGAGAGAGAACAGAGCCACTGCCATACAGTGAGTCTGCAAACACACTTTGCAAAGGACATGTCAGAGGCAGAGTTGTCATGATGGAGAATATGGCAATATTATAGTAATGTACAGGGTTATTGCAGTGGAGCAAGTTCAAATTAGAATGTTAGATGGAATTGTCAGTATATTTAATTTAAACTTGAATTGCATCCTTTGCTTCATGCCAGTATCTTGGCATTATGTGCCAGCATCAGAGAATCTACATTTCAACTTGAGCTGTGTTTACAGCCAGCCTCATGGTGCCTCAGGACACAAGGTCAGTCCCCTCTTATATCAAATAGCCTGGTGCAGAGCCCACCACAGACTCGGCTGACTTCCCATCAGCACGGCAACATGTGTGTCCTCAGCTCAGTCTGTCACTCTGGTATAAAATTCGTGAGAGCCATGAGAAGGGCCCAGACAGAGAATGTGGTAGAGATTCAGTGTGAAAAGGGGCAAAGGGAGAGGAGAAGGGTGTGGTGCTTCGGCTGCCCGCTGGCTCACGGTGCCCGGAGCTGGCACAGCATGTTGACACAGAGCTGGTGCCAGACCTCAAGCTGCTTTTTCAGCCAGAGAGAAAGAGGTGAAGGGATTCAAGGATAAGAGCAACCAGAGCACACAAGAACTCGGTTTATTTTTTCTTTCTTTTCTGATCATTCTGACTGCCTGCAGCTCTCTCTTTATAAAGGGCTGTGATGTTGTGATATTTGGTCTAGCTTTAATCTTGGATGTCTTAGCCTTAATGGATCCTTTCCAGAGTAGAGGTCAGATTCAGGGCCTGTTACAGAGTATTGTTCCTGGATACGTCAGGAATGCAGTGTTTTGCTTCGAGAGGGTTCAACCGGGTGAACACTATGCTTTCAATCTGATCTGAACTTAGGTCTTTTTCTCTTCAGTGTCCAACCCTCCTCTTCAGTATTTTGGAAATAATCAAAGAAAGACAATGATAAAGAGGTGGAAAGTATTCCTCGGTGCACATTTAAAGAGATTTTGATATCCTGATGCTAATCAAGGCATTTCAGATATTGCAAGAAAATCAGTAAGGAGGAAAACTTCAACAGATTTCATCACTGTGTATTTAGAAATAATTCTGTACACTCTAATGTGGCCTAATGCTACTTTTCTGTAATGTTATCTTTTTAAGGTTCATAATGCCAGTGGTAACCAGACTAATTATATTGTCACTCTCTGTGCTGTAGTTATGGGCAGGACACAATATCAGAACCCCTTTCCATGTATCACACTACAAATTGTCAACAGCCTCTGAAAGACCATATGGCATTTTTACTGAAAACTTGGAACAAAACAGTAATTTTTGTTTTATTTAAGTCATGAGGATATATTTACTACAGGCAGATCACATGTAGGTACATCAAGTCTTTGCATTTTGATCAGATAAACAACAAACTGCAACAAGTTGAAGGCTGAGCTGAGCTTATGATTTATAGGTCTGTGATGGAATGGGATAATGCATCAGACTAATCATCAGCTGTAACATATGAGCAGAAATGTTTCCACATCACTTCTACATACAACTTATATCAAACGTTTCTATTAGGAAGTTAGTTTTGTAATCTGGGCATTCTTGTTTTGTAACCTGCCTGTTGACACACACAGTGAGGATGGACTCATTAAATATTTCCTCCTGCAGGTTGTCTCCAGGACATCTCAGAGCAGCACTCACACAAACAGCCTGAAACTGTCTCAGACAGCCCCAGGGTCAGAATGACCTCCTCTGCCACAGCCTTGCTTGTCTTCCTTTCCCTCTCCCTCCTGCTGCTGTGCGTGAGGGAATCAGCTTCCCTCTTCCTGCCTGATTCCAAGGAGCTCCGACAGCTGCTGAGCCGCTATGAGAAGGAAACAGACCAGAACAGCAGCAGCAACACAGCTGGCAATAAGACCCGAAGAGTTAGAGCCATCCGCTGGTTGGACCGCGAGGAGATCATCCAGCTGCACAACAAACTGAGGGGTGGAGTCTATCCCACTGCCTCCAACATGGAGTACATGGTGAGACATGTCCCATTACCTCAAGTGCTTTACTACTTATCCATCAATAAAAATAATTATAACATATCAACTTCAATCTCTAGTCTTACCTCAGAAAAACCAACCAAGACTTAAATCTTTGTGTCAGCAAGACTAAGCTCTTAAATGAGGCTGATGATTAGGATCTGAAGTTTTATTTGGCATGAAAATGAGCTGTTGCTTTAATACACTTTAAAAAACAGCCATTTCTCTCAGCTGGAAACATGCAGTCATGATGGTAAACTATTGCCAACCTGCTTTGCCGCTCTTTTACAAGCAGGATAATAATGCTGACTCTGTCCTACCTACAAACAGCTTCCAGAGCCAACGAGGGCTGGGTCAGCACGGGACTGACAGAATAAGGTTGAAGAGGGGACTACGTGGCAGAAGAGGGATGATAACTGAGACACTGACGGTCCTCAGGGTCTGTAACATTGAGAGCCGAGGTGGCATGTGTCTCTGGAATGTGGTTACAGCCAGGGAGGAAAAGTGTCTGAGGATTTGCTTTGCCCGGTGCACTCTCAGATTCCAGGGAACAGACTGTGTGTTCATGTATGGGTATTTGGGGTTACACTGGTGTCTGTGTGTGCATGTTTTAGTGACCACCAAAAGGCTGGAAATTTACTGAGGAGATGTGCTTTGAGAGCCCATGTTAGTATGGAACTTCTCCATCCACAGTGGGAGTCAGGTGTCCTCTCTGCTTTCCACCCTCTTCACCGCCACTGTAAAGAACCCGGCTCAGGAAATGTGGATAATTTAGCTGTGATTGCTGGAGATTTGTAGTGGACTGGGGCCAGGCGCCAGCTGCTCCACTCAAATGTCACTGTCTAAGGTTAATGTTGTATTTGTATCCAGATTAGCTTCAGCTCACCGGGAAGGAAGGAAGTGTGAGAACGGAGGCCATGAACAGATTGTGGTTGGGGATCTCCTGAGTCAGAACAAGGCAGAGATTAAACTACTGCAACACCACACACTGCAGTGGCTCTACAACTCTGTCTAAAATAACAACCTTCCCTTTGATGCTGTATGTGTGCAGGAATGGGATGATGAATTGGAGCGGTCGGCCACTCACTGGGCAGAGGAGTGTCAGTGGGACCATGGACCACAGGATCTGCTCAAGTCTATCGGACAAAACTTGGGTGTTCACTGGGGCAGGTGAGATGCACGAACAAAGGTACTTCATTCAGAGGTGGGCAATGAAGCACAATAAAGCTTTTTATCAGTCAGTAATTGTTAGTATCATTATTAATAAATTTTTATGGTTTAAGTTTAAAATCTCATTTTTGGAAAGCTGAAGAAAGCAGGATATTGAGACAATATTCTAGGGGATGAAAACAATGTAAAAATACTCAAAAATGTCACAATTAAATAAAAGAATAAAAAACAGTATAAATGATTCAAACAGACATAAATGTATGTGAAAAACTGCAAAAAGATAAAAATGTTATACAAGAGGCAAACAGATGAAAATGACATAAAGGAGACAAAGAATCAAAAACTTTGTTAAAGATACAAGTAGAAAAACCATAAAAAGACAAAAGCCTGCAATGTTTAATTTTGTGATTTACTGCATTATTTCATTTTATTTAGTCTGATTTAATGTCACAAAAGCCATTGTGTAAGTGCTTAAACTGAAAATATGACCAAAATAAATTTTAGTTTCTTTTTCGCTGTTAACATGAGGAGAATGAAATTAGTCAGTGTCACATGTAGAATAAAAAAAACAAACCCAGCCTCCACTTCTTTTACTGCTTGGTCTAAATTTAATCCTAGGCACAGTCTCTATTCTTCAACCAAATTTTATTTAAGTCAGTCCAGTAGTTCTTGCATAATCCTGCAGAAGTGAGACAAATGGTAATCAGAAAATTACCTCTGGAATGTGTTACTAATACTAGAAATTTGGACCTCATGTGCATTTTTTCTATTTCTTTTTACAGGCTGCATGAGCAGCCACTATTGCTTTGTTTAGTGTCACTGTGTTCTTGGAGCAGAAAAAAAAAACAGTGACTGCTGCACCAAGACATCAGATTTAGGCCATGGGTTCTGCATTCATGGGTTCTTCATTTGTTTCACAGTGAACTCATTTTAAATATTGGTCATGGATCAATATTCACAACCACACACATGCCCAAGTGCATATATCAATATTACCCTCTTTCACATACATATACTAACATTTTGTGCGTTTAATCAGATATTTTTGGCATTTGTTGTTTTTATTTGCCATACTTTCAACTCTATAAAATTTGTTGCTGCTCGTTTGAGTTATTTGTAATGGCTTCATATTGTTTTTTATTTAGGTGAAGGCTTCAAATAATTGCCTGCCTGTCCTTGCACTATCTTTTTATTTTTTTCCAGGTCTATGTATGTTTTTTGGAAAATACGCAAACTAAACTATTCTAAACTAAACTACCGGTATATGGGATATTTTTTGTGGTTGATTAAAACCAAACTAAAGCAGTGACCTGCCTTTGGGATGCAGACATAGATGCATATGTGTCTATAAAGTGCAGCAGACACAGTCGACCTCTGTGTATGACAGTGTATGGCTTTCGCAGCAGGTGTCCTTCCAGGAATCTGCACTCATTCTCCCAGACCCTTTCCTCCCTCCCTGTTCCGTTCTTTTCTTTTCTTCCTGTGCCAACAAATGGGATGTAGAGCTGTTTTCTCCCCCCTCCCCGTGTACTGTTCGTGTAGAAGCTCAGTTCTTTTCAGTACCCTAAAAAGAGATGTTTATAATAAGGACTAAAACTGATTTGTTAGGCTGTGGAGCCATGTTTAGGTTTGCTCTGAATCTTTTTTTATAATTTGATTTCCCCTGTTATGGAGAGGAGCAGCCTGCTGTTCTCTGTGCCAGGTCAAATTCAGACTCATCATTTAAAGCCTGAAGGAAGGGGAGGGGCAGAGAGGCTCATGCAGTGTTTGTCAAGTCTGGCCAATGCACCTGGCAGCTCCCTCAGATACTTCCCTCTATCCTCAGATACATGGACGGCCTGTGAGTAAGTCCACTGTTTTGTCTGTGTGTGTGTGTGTGTGTGTGTGTGTGTGCAGACACCGCTCTCCTGCCACCCATGTCCAGTTCTGGTACAATGAAGTGAAAGACTACACTTACCCCTACCCCCATGAGTGCAACCCCATGTGTCCAGAACGCTGCTCCGGTCCTATGTGCACCCATTACACCCAGGTGAGACAAATCAGCAGAGACTAACTGAAATACTGTCCAGAGGTGGCAACAGTGCACACATTCTGTAGTTGTGGGCAAAAAAAAGACTCAAGTAAAAGAGGAAGTACAAACTCTGCTCAAGAAAAAGTAGAAAAATACATGCTCTGAAATACTGTATGTTCGAAGTACAAAAGTAAAATGTTTCTGTTTATGGGCAATGCTGAATGTGTCTATTAATACATGATCTACATTTTTTTAATATTCACCCTCTGCCAAGGAGGTTTGTTTGTCTGTTGGCAATTCTACACAAACATATATTATATCATAGTTCATTCTTTCAAAAATAAAACAGAGGCCTTTGGGGGTGTATCTTTCTATCAGGTGAGAACCTTTCTATGACCAAAAATTTACATTTGGAAACAAAGAATCAACAATCTAGTGCTTAAAGGTCCAGTCGACGATGTTGTCAAACTAGCTAGTAGCCAATCATTCATAGTGGATGGATATAAATGATTAAACAAGTGACCTGCCAGTCAACATGGCTTACAACCTCACAGTTGTCAAGCTAGTATGTCTGCTCTTTTCTTCCCCGTACCAGATGTTGAAGCAATCTGACATTCAGATTGCTTCAACATCTGGTACCACCTGGCCCATTTGAGACAGTTTGTCTCAAATGAGCCAGGTGGTCTAATAACTTTGTTAAGCACTGTACATCAAGTTAATCCTTTGACTGGCATGAATTTGGCTGAGTCACTTCATCAACAAGATGGAAAACACCTCACAGATTTCAATGTAATAATAGAGCTATAACAGCAAGTGTGGTTAACTGAATGAATAATGACATCCAGTGACTAATAAGTGAATAATGAGTCAGGGTGTTTATGCCCTTTTGGCGCCAACAAATTCAGTGTATTCAGTATTATGTGTTTTGGTATTTGATTAATAACTCTACCGTGACTCATTTGGGTCAGTTAAGACAAAACCGATTAAACGTATTCGACTGACATATATTTCCATTTCACCCACAGACCATGAACCTCCATTTTAACTTTGCTTCAAAGTGTAAATCAGTTTTCAGTGACTCCTCATTTCAGTCCTCCATTCCTGTCTGTTTCTTCTTATACTGTATATATTTCTTTTACATAGTTTTCATTTAAATGCACTACTGACCCATTCATTTAGGTAGAAATTAAACTTGGTGCTGTTAAGCCATGCAATAATACAAAATGAAAACAACTAATATTTCTTCTCAAATACACTGAAACTAAACTACCAACCACCCACCCCAGTTAACTATAGTCATAGTATTTATACTTACTTACTCCCCATCTCTGTTACTGACCCAATTTCTGTTCTATTTTGCAGTGCCTTTGAACTACTTGGTGCTTTATTTTTCTTCTTTTATCTGTAATGTAGAACATATGAGTGTGTCATTGAAAAGGTGTTGCTGGGTAGTATTTTAAAAGACGTGGTGTGCACCTCCTCTCTCCTGTATGACATTTCATAGTATTTATGGGGGGAACTTCAAGGAGACAGAGAGGTTAAATGACAGACATTTGTAGACAGTGAAGACAGAAAACAAGACCACAAGCGTAAACAGTGGCCATGACGATGCTCAACATGTCGATGAGAGAATGAAAAGGAAATGTCAAAGAAGCAAAACTGGCATCTCCTTTACTTTGTAGCTTCTGGGATGAGTTTACAAAAACACCCAGACTCCTCCCTCAGCCTTCACCCTGAAACCTGATCACTGCCATGTGGTAGTCATTTCCAGACACACCAGACATCTCCACAGCTTGACCTGGATTCCTTAGAAGATGCTGCAGAGGGTTGACAATGCCAAATATGAGCATCATCCCCTTGTCTCTGTTCTTAATTTTCCTGGAGGCCTGACGTATTTGCATTGCATCGTTCTTCACGCTGCCACCGTAGAGGACACAGTCTGTACAGCTGGAGATTACAGTCAGAAACAGCAGCAGCACTCGGTACACGTTGGCAAGGATGCTGACTCACTGCTTCCAGTGACCTCCAACTTTACCAGGAAAAAGATGGACATTCCTGAGGAGGGAGAGTGTGGAAGAGTTTTGGACTCCGCCGTGTTGTATTCGCTGTCAAGTGGCACATCATTCATCCGAACCGCCGCTTGAACAGCTTTCTGCTTAATAGGCTGTTTTATTTCACCTTGGACAGTTTTAAACCTAAGCTGACTTTTTTCTGTCCCAAGTAGCTCTTACAACCTGCAGCTTTTACACTTGTCATGGATGATGAAAATATTCAGGATTCAGTCACAGTAAATGACTTGAACAGAAAAATAGAGCAGGTCTGGAAGTTCTCTTGACTCAATTCATTTGGACTTTTTGAATCACTATCTACTATCGACATGCACGATTTGGTGACATTCTAATATTGTGATCACGGTGGACTGACAAAAAACGCATATTACTGATCATATTGAAATGGTCTTCAGTGTAAAAAACTGTACAAACAACACAAAAAAAACTTCAGAATTTTAATTTTGCATAATTCACGCAGCACCTCTCTGCCCAGTGTCATAATGCAAATAAAAATAATTACTAATAATAATAGTAAAAATAACACACACTGGACCTTTAAAGCGCAGCTTTTTGCAGTTATCTAATTACACAGGCTGATATTGTGATTAAGATTTTCTGTAGAGCTCTTCAAATGCTCTACTACAAGATCTAAAATTCACTGTTTCAATTCTGTTCAAGTTTTTTTTCATGGTTTTGAAATTTGAGTTTTGTTTTATATTTAGTACATAAGCCGTTTCATCTCTATTTTGAGGAAGCAGCTAGTTTTAATTTTACAGTTTTTAATTTGTTTTAGTGTTTGATGTACAGTGCTTAACACATTTATTAGACCACCTGTCCTATTTGTGTCAAAGACCACCCAGCATCATGAGGTGCTTTAATGTGGACTCTTCTCTTTTCAGTGAGTTCTTGACCTTTTACCAGTTTTGAACATGAGTGAGGAATTTCAAGCTGAATTGTCATTTTTATATCCAGATTTGAGCCGGCACATCGGATTTCTCTGAGAAGTCAGAAATTAATGAAGCATATCATTCAACCACCAAAACAAATTTTTCTGTTCAGCAATGCAAGTAAATATGTGTTATTTGACATCTTGGATGGATGGATAACAACGACAGTTATATATTAGCTTTAAAAATATCCTTTTGATTAAAGAGCTGTGGCATAAATCTTACATTGGGACAAGGTCTAAAACATTTGTTGAGCACTCTTGATGCTAAAAATGTAGGATGAAGTCAAAAAGTCAAATATGATTTACAAAATGATTTATTAAAAGTTTATTAAAGGTCCAGTATTGTAAACCATAAAGCAATACTAGTCTTAATTTATATTGCACTGTTCATTGTCATTTTTAGAAACTTACCATTTTTACAGCTAGTTTTCATTTGTGTCTTGTTTTTATAAAGTACAATAACCCTGGTTCTCACACTGACCTTTCTGCTTTCTCCTCCACAGCTGGTCTGGGCAACCACGAACCGAGTGGGCTGTGCTGTTCATGTGTGTCCACGGATGAATGTGTGGGGAGAAATATGGGAGAACGCTGTTTATCTTGTATGCAACTACTCCCCGAAGTAAGATCTGTAGCCATGCATGTTCCATTGTTCATCTGTACCTTACACCTGTGTTCTTAATATATATGAGCTGCTTGTCTGCTGCAGTACAGCTGATCTTGCCTGTCAAGTAGTTGTCTGAGACGTTTGTGAGACATATTGGGGCCATTAAAATTCCTCAAAAAGTTCAGAATAGAGAAATAATAATGAAGCATAAGGAAAGAAAAATAAGAGTTGGGCAGGCGTTTGTTTTCCAGACAGCCCACAGAATGTAACTGCCTGAGAGACAAGATGGACTATTTTTATTCATTTGTGGGACTAATGACTATTAGGAGTCAAAAGTGCTGAAGTAATTACAAGGCCATGATACCAGTGATGCCTGAATGATGATTCATTTCCACTTTAGTCAAACTGTCCACTGTTACATTTCTACAGAGGCAACTGGATCGGTGAGGCCCCGTATCAGCACGGCCGCCCCTGTTCCCAGTGTCCACCCAGCTATGGAGGAGGGTGTCGGAATAACCTCTGCTACAAGGGTCAGCAAACCCATATGCTCCTGATTCAAGCAGGTCACTATTTCCATATTATTAACCCAATTTTTTCCATATATAGACTCTCAGCGTTCAGAGACAGAGGACATGAATGAGGTCGAAAAGCCTCAGGTTCCAGTGTCACCTCGCACCACAGCTAAACCAACCACAAAACCCAAACCGTCACCACCAAAGAAACCAGCGACCAAGCCCTCCGCTCCTAAGATCCCCACCCCCAGAGCACCATCAAAAACTCCCAGCAACACCTTCCTGGGTATCTACTGTACAATATTATCAAAAAATGAAGTTATCAATGAGATAAATATCACTCCTTTACATTGTTTTTCTCTGTCTGCCTTTCAGCTCAGACCATTAAGTGTGAGACAAGACTGCGTGACAAATGCAGAGGAGCAACGTGCAACAGGTCAGGACATTTCACTGACTTTAGAAGAACCACACAGAACCTCTTCTAACAAGTTACTTGAATTCTAACGTGTCCCTGGAATATGAATCTTAAACTTCAACTTAAAATACCACAGAGAGCCTTCATTCTACCATGTCCATACATTCCTGATTTTCATCTCTGCGTCATATATCCTGTTGCTTAAAGGTGCAGTTGACAATGTTGGCACTCTCGCTACTTGCAAACTGAAATAAGTGATTAAACAGGTCGACCTGCCAGCCAACCTCACAGCTGTCAAGCTAGTACGTCTGTTCTTTTCTTACCTGCACCAGATGTTGAAGGAATCTGAAATGTAGGCTGTCTCTTCTCAGTCATCCTGTGGTTAGATAAGCTACAGATGCTAGCTCTGTAGTAGCTACTGCTGTGACTGTTTTTAACTCTGATAATGAATGCATGAGCTTGTGCACCTATGAGGTTGTAGCTTATGTTGACTGGCAGGGCGTCTGTTCAAAAATATAAAGCGTATGAACAATCCGCTCCTAGCTTATTTTACTAGTTTTTAACGTGTGTTTTTGTCTTTTATTTGTAATTTGTGTGACCTTTATATGTAAAGCACTTTGTGCTACAGTACATCGATGTATGAAAAGTGCTCTATAAATAAAATTTGATTTGATTTGAGCTAATTTGCAAACATCGTAGGCAGCACATTTGAATGCAAATAAGATGCTGTTGACCACACCCTTTTCCTGTCTGTGCCATGGATACCATCATACACACTTTCTGGCATATTATCCCAGGATGTTCCGGAGGCTGTGGTGGTCCTGGAGAACTGAGGACAGTGATTAGAAAGTTGTGACTTCACAAATTTCCACAAATCAAAATGACTCATTTCAGGACCAGTTGACTGAAAAGAGACTGTGTGCGTGTCTAATTTGAGTGATAACTGTGCTACTTTAACATTCATTTTAGAGCTCCTGGACCTGTTTGATCATAAGAAAAGATATTAAACATTTTTCACAATTTGCCTATTCAAGTGACTGGGTCCATGGTCTATATTATATTGAGTTGTGCATATTACAACAGATATTTTCAGCACTGTTCAGAGGATGCAGCACTTGACAGTTTTTTAAGCATTATTGAGCAACAACTACATACAGTACTATTCAAGTTGTCTGAGATGGAACAAAAACTCTACTCACTTTAGTGGTTATACTGCAGAAAGGCAGGACTGTGACTTGGTAGATTTGTTCAATCATAGGTCTTTTCAGACTCTGAGTTAAATCAGTGTTTGACATGTGTAATTAGTGATCACTGTTCAGATTTGTCAGATGGAAAGTTGGTTCAGCCTTTCTATAATGGTGTGAAATGGTCATCAGTATGTGTATTTATTTCCTGTTAATCTGTCTGCTCTCTGTTGAGAAGGAGAAGCTACAGAAGGAAGTTGTGTAGTTTCATATTCTGTCATTTTTTTCCTCCTTATTTAGTCCTATTGCACTCTGGAAACATTTCTTTGGCTGCTTCACAGCTCCGTGCTTGAATTAAAATGTGCTACATTCACCGTCAACACCTCAGACTAGACTTGCTCCTTTTTTGACTCTGCAGATTTCACTGTCCTGCTAACTGCCTGAATAAAAAAGGAAAGGTTTGGGGGACCCTCTTTTACGACGTGGTGAGTCTGTCCAGCATCACACAAGGCCTCATAACAAGTTATACTTAAAAAAAATGCCCATTTTGTTTATGAATTCATGTTTACTCTTTAATGTCACAGCAATCGAGTATTTGCAGAGCTGCTATCCATTTTGGTGCCATTGACAATAACGGAGGGGTGATCGATGTCACAAGAAAGGACAAGTATCCATTCTTTGTCAAAGCCACAAAAAATGGCATTGAGTCTCTCAGGTATGTACTTCATTCTGCTCTGCCTCATTTTTTGAAGGTCAAGTTAGATTTACTAAAAGCACTTGAAACATGTTCCTCCACTTGTGGCATGTAGCACCGTTCATTCCCCTGATTTCTAAACGCTATCATTTCTTTTGCAGTAAATTTAAACCTGGTAATGCATTTATGGTGGCTGGAGTGGCAGGTAAATGAAGCACTGACAATGAAATTCCTAAGTTATGATGCTATGTACTTTTCCTTTGACATATACTGAATGGTTTCTGCCCTTTTTGTGACAGAAGTGACAGCTGACTGCTACACCACGGTGGCTGAAATCTGTCCTTTCAAAAAGCCACACTCACACTGTCCAAGGTACGGCCTCACGTCCACCATCTTTGATTTATTCTCCTACGCTGAATTTTTAAAATCTCCTTATATACCTTGTGCAGTAAGAGTCCGAATGCATAATTTTGTATAAACATTTTCTTCTGCAGCAAATTCATTCTGTGCTATTTTAATGTGTTAATGTTTTTCCTTAGAATTTTCTGTCCAACAGACTGCAAGAATCAACCTTCTTACTGGTCCCCTGTGATTGGGAACAATATTTATACAGATGTAAGTACATTTTGTTGTGTTTTTGTGCTTTGACTAATTTCTGCAAGATTGTACTAGGGAAGGGGGAAGCAGTAAATTAAAAAAGAAGTAAATTAAAAAAAAGAGAAAATGAACTATCTAGCAAACAAAAATTAAGACAAACTGATGTAAATATCTATAGAATGAAAGAAAAAAATCTAGATTATCAACACTAAACAATGTGATAAATTACAGCTCTGCAAGATTCTATATATTAAAAAAAAAAAAAAAAATCTCTTCTCACCCTCCGCGGGTGGGGGTCCTCTACCAGAGGCCTGGGAGCTTGAGGGTTCTGCGCAGTGTCTTTGCTGTTCCT
>JAQQAE010001395.1:0-19524 GCA_029823295.1 Pseudamia nigra
ATTTAGACAGATTTGTGGACAACATTTGAAAGAAATGGTAATATTGTTTATCTGGAATGAATTTTAGATCTTTGAGTGCATCTCATGAAAAATGGGATCAAAAACAAAAGTGTTGCGTTTATATTTTTGTTGAGTGTATCTACAATATCAACAAATATTAAGGAAAATAAGTAAAACTAAAAAAGATAATGAACACAAATAAAGAAAATAATTTACATATAGACAAACATTTTCAACATTATTCTGAAAATGAACAAAACATCCTCAAAATGAACACAAACGAAGAACATATTTGACCTATTGAACAAAATAATAAACTATATGAATGAGCACGAACAAAACATCAATCAATCAATCAATCAAGCTTTATTTATATAGCACTTTACAACATGCAATAAATCAACAAAATTTTAAAAAATAAAGAAAAGAATAACAAAAATAAAAAATCTACTACAGAAAGGGCATAAAGTGTAAAGAGCAAAATGGAGATGAAAGAAAATAATTCACAAACGAACAAATAGGAGCAGAAACAAACAAAACATCCTCACAGTGAACAATATAGTCTAAACAATTAAAAAATAAAGAAAATGATCAGAAAGGAACAAATAAGCGACATCAGAAAAATGAGGACAATATCCTCAAAATGACAAAAAAGCGACCAAAAATAATCAGGACATCAAACAAAATTAACAAAATAATGCACAAAATTAACAAATAGAAGGGCCACCCAATAATTAAAGCTTCCATGACACATTTAGTGTCCCCGTCCGGTATTTGAGAAATGTGGACGAAATATAGGCCTCCAATAAACCCAAATAATGTAAAAGTACTTGTTTTGACTGTAAGTGCAGTCAGGTTCAGTACAGACAACTACAGTACTGCTCCTACCGTCACATTACACAGGTTTACTACGTTTTAGCTTAGAATGTCGGGTGTTCGTTAACAGAGCAAAGGAGTTCAGACGTGACAGAACAAAACTATCACGAAATGACTCATTCCTTACCCAAACCAGGTTCTACACTGCTTATTTTCTTATTTTCCAATCGTCTCGGTAGCTGTTTGTTCCTGTCCGACCTGGGTCCAGAGTCGCGGGTAGCTCAGTGATTTGAGGACTGTAAAGGTTTAGATGTACAGTAAAACAGAGGTATAAAAGCTCTTAAATTAACCCTGAGATCCGGTGCTGTTTTTCTTACGTCAGGGCGAGTTTCCTCTAGCAGGAAGGGCGGACGGAGACACACACGGTAAACACCGGGTAAGGACAGAGACGTCACACGGCGCGTACGGATGTAGATGTCTACAAGGTGTAGACAACAGGAAGCACAGCTGCGGTGTGTTCAATGTACAGCTCGGAAATTCGGTGTCTTCTGGCGCAATCAGCGTAATTGGAGCATTACCGACAAATTGATGGAGATGGGTCCCTACATGTAATACATTGAAGTGTTATAGGGTCTTATTTACAGCAAAAAATTGCATTTTTGTTGCAACTTGACACCTTCAGACAAGCTAATAAGCAGCTGGAGCCCGTATGTAATATGAACAATTTAATGTACAGTACTGGCCAAAAGTTTAAGAACACCCCAATTTTTTTTTTTAAATTGAAATTGAAGCAATTCGAGTCCAATGAATAGCTTTAAATAGTACAAAGGTAACTGCTGAACTACCAGAGGTAAAAAAAAAAACAAAAAAAACTAAGGCTGTCAAATGAAGGATATTATGAATGTATTATATTGTTTTAAGGGAATAAAGGTTCTCTTACAGGTTATCTATACATAAATATGCAGAAGAAAGGTAAGGTTAGATGAGTGGTGAGAGGGTTAAAATGGCTCTCAGTGACAATGGATCATTGATACAAGGACAAAAAAACAGCCTAACAAGTGATCTGGTCCATCTTTAACTTTTTGCTCTGTTATTAGGATGTCACGACAAATAATCCGACAAATCACTGCTGTGCTGGAGTTTGATTACATGTTACTATAGTAACTACCGTATTTTCCGGGTTATATGTAGCTCCGGAATGTTAGTCGCACGAGCCAAAAAAAATGCATAATGAAGAAGAAAAAAAACATGTGTAATCGCTCTGGAGAACAGGTCGCATTTGTTCGGGGAACGCTTCAAGCGTACGGCTGGGTGGCCGTCATTGCTTTTGACATTCAGCTCTAAATTCAAAGTTTACAACAAAATGACAACAACAATGAGCACAATTACCAAGAAAACAAACAAAATTAAATAACCAGAACAAAGTAATTAAGAAACAGAAGAAATTAGTACATAAAAATCACCAAAATGCATCAAAAGAAGTGTTGAAGATCATAATTTTATACATGCGAGAACTGACTATGTCTTTTTGACACATGCTACCAAAATGTGAAACAGACTGCAAAACTAGAAGCCATTTACAGAAAGAATGAATAAGTTGTTAAAGAATAACAGTGGCTACTTCAGATCTCCAACCTGTGTTTACTACATATAGGCTAAGTTTACCAGTTACTGTAAGTTGCAGTAATCACCACATTACAAGAGGAAATGGCCTCAACTCTGTGTCTCTGGGGTCAGTGATACTTGTGGGTGGACAGAAGGCATATGGATGTAAAATATGCATCTGTGCTTATGATGTGTTCCTGTCTGAATGTGCATATTACAAGTGCATTTATATTCTTCTGAGCTCTTTCAAGGCAGAACAGAAATCCACAAGATCACTTTCTGTAAAATCTTAAACCACTAACACAGCTGAGTGCTTTTACTAATGGTATGGTACTCATATAGTGACCTCAAGTTGGCTGTGCATGAAAGCCAGACACAAGTTCAGTTAGGTGTTTTGTTGCTAAATGTTGAATGTGTGCATGTATGATTTCCATGGGCATTTCTTTATCATCTTGGTAATACAGTTCTAATTCTAAAACTGTGCACTATGCAAAAACTGGTGATATTGTGATTTCACCGAGGTGTTGTACCCATCCATCTTTCATCATAAAAGGTTCCTACTGGTTGAACAGCAGGCCAGTCCCGAGGTGACCTGAGATTTTTTTGTGACACAAGGCTACTGTGAACACAGAATGATGCTGTTTTCATGGAAAATTTGCTGAAAAAAGAAGAAAAAAAAACTTGTAAGGATGATTGGTTAGTTCCTCATGGGTTTGGGCTCATTTTTGCTCGCTCGGTGGTGTTTGAAGGCCATGTACACATGTAGCTGGGTATCTGGAAAAAAGAATATTTTCTCATGCGTTGTTGCCTTTTATCTACATGAAAACTGTGGTTTTGCTCACTGAAAATGATTATTTCTGAAAAGTCCAGCCGAAGTGGAGATTATCTAAAAACTGGCTTTTTGTGTTCGCATACAGGGGGAAACTGAGGGTGAAGGTTTTGAACGTCATAGTGTGTGACAAAAAAATGCAAAATGCATCAACATCATGTGTGCAACCTTTGTGTATCATCATAGATACTTTTAAGGTGGTGCTCTTGTTTACATTTGTGCAAAGGCTTTTTGCTTCTTTGTATACACAAACACAGTTGCTCCTTTACTTGAGAAGCGGAGGAGGAGCACTCTGGGGTCAACCGTTTTACATCAACTCTCCCTCCCAGGATGACTTTGAGGGTTAGTGGAGATGAAAACTTTTCTGAAAGCGATCTGGTGTCCAATGCTAAAATTGAAAATAGTGGGGGGCAGGGCATCCATGTCTATAAACGCCTAGCTACATGCCTACTTGGCCTTACTTTTGCCTTTTCAAATTTAGAATTCTATTGACTCATCCTAAACATTTAAGCATGACTATGATTGGTTATAACTTGTGATGTCACAAATAACAAACTCTTAGCTGTGGCTCAGTAGGCAGGTCATTCCAGGTCATTCATGAACTGGAAGTTTGATGGTTCAATTCCTGGCTCTGCGTGTCCGCAGGCTGAACCACAGATTGCGCTCAGTGTGTCACTTGTGTGTGGATGTGTGTGTGTGCATGGGGTGAATGGAAAGCAGTGTAAAGCCATAGGGCAGAAAATCATTAAAATGCAAGACCACATTCATTCACCTTGTTTTACAAATTTCTCAGGGCTGGTATTTCTAAACAAGGTCATAGTTTTGCAGTTTTACTTGACATAAAAACAGAAATGCAGGTCAGTCGATCTGACATCTGAAATCTCAAGTACTTCTAATTTATCCCCAAGTACAGTCACCAAAATCATCAAATACGCTGAAAATGGCAGAAGGCAGGCTGGCGGTAGATCTCTGTTGAGCCATGGAGATTTGAAGCTCTGGAAGCCTGGTGAGGCTGCAGGGTGCACATTAAGAAGAAACACACGAAGAGCTGAAAAGCAGGACTCAAAAGTTCACATAAATTTTTTGATAAAAATAAATCAAGCTCTACCAAACATGACAGAATAATCAGGCACAGGAGTGGAGATTTGACACTAATAATAGGGGGGATAGGATTTGTACCCTTCCTTCCTTTGTACAAGACAACTGATGATCTGAAGCACATTAAGAAGGCAAGAAATGTCACAAATTAACTCACCTGTGATTGGAAAACCACTCAAGGTGACTACTTTTTGCACCTGATGAGAGAATACCATGAGTGGACAATCTATAATCTAAAACATCTGTGTTTAACACCCATTTGTTTACATAATTCCATAAGCGACTCACAGATTGGATGTCTTCAGTATCAGTGTACAATGATGGAAATAATACAAATCAAGAAAAACAGTGAAGGTGTGTCCAAATGTTTGTCTAGTAGCGTAAGGCTATCTAGTTTGGACTTCTAAAAGTCCTACTTTACTTTATCACATTTGTGTTTATTTTTATTTATTTTGTTCATTTTCTGTTCAACTTTCCATTTTGTTACTTAGTGTGTTTGTTTTTGTTGCTTTTGTGGCTTAGTTGGTTTATTTCATGCATATTGTTCTTTATTTTCCTGGTCACATGGTTGATTTTGTTTGTTTTTCTTGAAAACTGCACATTTTGAAAGTGTTTTACATGTATTTATGAATAATTTTATTAATTCTTCCTCATTTTGTTGCTCTACAGTGTATTTGCTCAGAACACTGCAAATAAAATGTATGACTCGATTTCCGGGAGAATCCAGAGGTTACTAAATAAATAAGTAAACTTACATCTGTGCCATTCCTACAGATGCATATTAGCAGTCAGAAGCTGATGCACATAATCTAAGCATGGAAGCATGAAAAAGGAAATTAGCTGTACATTACACAATGGTCCAGTGCTAAGTTGCCTTCATATCATTGATCAATACAGTTTAGTAGACACTCAAGTGGGCGAGGCAGTCGACGCACGGCCAGAGGAGGCATCAGTTGCACTTGGGATCCTTCAGGACAGAGGAGCTGATGCAGATGGAGGTAAGAAACACCAAGCCATGAGAATAAACAGCAGGTTTTATTTAATATGACGGATTATGAGCAGTGAGTAGAAGGAACATGTACAGAAACGTAGTTCTAATTCTAATGACTCAAGTAGAAGTACTCACAGTAAGTTCTTGAGTAAAACAGTGTCTCATAAAACTACTCAACTGGTGAGTAATGTTGCAACATAGAATTTAACACAGCCTGGTTATATAATTTACATTTGAACAGGTTATTTATCTACAAGTCTTAACAATGGAAAGTGCACATTAATTTTCAACAATGAAGTGACTAATTCAAGGTCAGTGTAAAATAAAAACAGGCTATTTAAAAGATTAAAAAAAGATGCCGTACCCAAGATATGCTGATTGCATGATTTCTTCATTGTTGTAAATTAATTTGATTAAGCTGCCTTTTCCTCCCTCATTTTATTATTTGTCTATTTTTTGGTTCATTTTTGTTCATTTTTGCCTCAGTTTATTTTTTATCTTGTTGAATTTTCTCATTCATTTGCTTATATTATTCATTTTTATTCTTTTACTTGATTATTTTCTTCATTTTTGTCTATTTTGTTGCCTAATTAGATTTTTTTGCTCATTCTATTATCATTTTTTGTTTATCATTGATTATTTTGAATTGTCAGTTTTTGCTAATTAACTAATTTTGATCATTTTTGCAACTTTTGTGGCATATTGTGTTGATTTTTGTTTAGTTGTTTTGTTAATTTTTTGCTTATTTTGTTCATTTTTGTTTGTGTAATTTTTAAAAATTTAGTTGATGTGCTAATTGTTGTTCATTTCGTTCCTTATTATGTTCACTTTTGTGAATTTGCTTGATTTTTTTGTTCTTTTTGCATATTTTGTTGGTCAGATTGTTCATGTTGTTAATTTGAATGATTATTTTGTTTTGTTTCATGTTGTTGCTTTGTGAATCTCTACTGTATTAGGTTGACACCATAATGTAATTGCTCTTTGGCATCATCTGGATGAATACACAGTTGGTGTAAAAATGACTCATACTCATTGTGATGCAGTCAGATGTAACTGAGTTAAAGTACATTTTTCATCACAAATGGAACTAAGAGTAAAAGTATTCTGCAAGATAACTACTATCAGATGTAACTCAAGTGTATGTAATGGAATAAATGTACGAGTATCGCCTCTGGCTACTAATGCATGTTCAAATATGAATTACATAAACAGCAGAGAGATCATCATCTGTGTCAGATTGTCTCATGTGGGAGGAGGACATGTGACAGAGCTGACTGAATGTGTTGGCTTGATGTGATGTGCTGCTGCAGGTCTCAGAGGAAAACATGTCTGAGCTGGAGCGGGGCATGGTCACTATCATCCGAGTGTTTCACAAATACTCTGGTCACAAGTGCAAACTGAGGAAAGCAGAGCTGAAGGAGCTCATCAACAACGAGATGAACCACTTCATAATGGTGAGATAGACATTTCAACCTGCACAGATGAGCCCTTTATGGCAAATGATGTTATAAATAAATAATGAACATAGCATAAAGATAACATGCTAAATAAGTGAGTGTGTAGGAAATGGTAAGGGACCAAGCTGCTTGATTCATTTAACTTTCTGGTTTTTATTATTTACTGTATTTAACTGCATTTAACTGCATTAAATGTTCAGTGATCCTAAAAGTGCAATGTATAAGAGACAAGTGTTTCCTAAATCTTTTGCTCAAGACCTAAAAAAATGGCATCTCCAAACTCAAAAATTGAAGGAGGTGAATACTTACACAATCACTTATGTACTACTATATATTGTAATTAAATGCCCTTACTTCATGGAAATCACCTTTGACATTAGTTTTGTAAATTCTTGCCAAAAAAGGCGACTTACAAAGAAAATAATTCGATTTATAACGTAGTAAAAGGTGACAACATCACAGGGGGGTGAATACTTGTTATAGATAGTGTACTGCACTTTCATTTGCTTTCCTCAATGAGCAGAAAATCCAAGAGAATGAGACTCTGGATGAGGTGTTTGCAGACCTGGACCAGAATGGAGACCTGGAAATCGACTTTCAAGAGTTCATCACCCTCATCGCCATGGTTACATCAGCGTGCCACGAACTGTTCATTCCCAACTACCACAACAACTAGATATAGTTATACTTAGAAAACACTATTAATTGACAACAGGGATGGATTATGTACTACTGACTATTTTGCATGGGTAATTTGTCCTCTTCAACATCAGTAACGTGTGCATTTGTTCTCCATACTCCATAATAAAATGGTTTAAAATCATGGTAGTGTTTTATTTTTTTCCAGTTGCTCATACATTTAGATTTAGTAATAATTCATTGTGCATTTTTGTGAATAACCTGCATGATCTGCTTTATGTAAGTAATTTTCCATTTTTGTTGATTTTCTGCTTATTTTGGGTTTGTTAATTTAAGTTAAGCTGCCTTTATTTGTCACAGATACACATTCATTTACACAATTTTTTTCCTCTGCATTTAACTCATCCCTAAGAAGCAGTAGACAGCCGCTGTGCAGCGCCCAGGGAGCTTTTGGGGGTTAAGGGCCTTGCTCAAGGGTCCACATTTTTATTTTAGTTAACTATTTTTTGGATTATTTGGTTTGTTTCTGTTCATTTTGTCAATATTTTCCTTATTTTAATGATTATAAGTTTTTGCTGCTTTTCTCAGTATTTTCTGGTTATTTTGTGCATTCATATGCTTATTATTATTTTTAACATAATTCTGTAAACTACATTAAAATAATTATACAAATAATAAATATTTGTGTGTGTATATATATATATATAAACTGTACATAATTTTTTTCTTTTTTTTTCTTATTTTGTTTGTTTGGTGATTATTTGGTTCAGTTTTATACATTTTGTAGAAACATAAAATTTGTATGACATGGATTTTGTTACGCTTTGTCCATTTGGGTCCTTTTTCTACATTTTTTTTTAACATTTTTGTCATCAGAACATTGAAAATGAGTGATGGCCAATCACAAATGTCTCTTCAATTTTCACACAAAATTCACACTGTAGACTATTTATCATCTGAAAACACTTGAAAAATTGATCTTTGTTTCACCCTTGTCCCATCCTTTTATTAAGACAGTTTGTTCAAAAATGGCTGCATTAAAATCTATCAGCAATAACAAAAAGAGAATCAACACTCATTTACATCAACACAATTTCCATGACATAAAACAGATCTCATCTCAGAAACATAAACCCGTAGGTGTGATCTGACCTGATTATTATTCTTTTATCCTGTCTAGTTTTATTCATTTATATTTTTCACATTTTTATTTGACATCATTGTTGCATATGTAAGGAACACACATTTCTAGGTGGTATCAGTGTATTCAATCAATTACACTTCACATTTCATAAGACACCCTAACTGGCCTCATGATTTTAAACCATTTCTGTAAACAGCTTAAGTTAATACATGCTGCACCAGACACTTTCACTCCCACCTGGCCTTGTCCCGAGCTGTACTCCAATGTAACCTGTTCCAACATATTGTAATAGAACACAGACAGACTGAGTGAACAAAAATATATATATTGTAACAACCTTTATCAATAGATATCTCATTAAAAAGATTAGATTTTCACTGTAAGAGCCATTTATATGTATGTTTATTTTTTGAAAATGCTCCATTAGGTGGTGGTATAGTTCACAGGCTGGCAGTACAGGTAAAAGGGGCACAGATGTATCATGGGAGTCAGACTTGTGGATGTGGTGACTCTATGGTTTTTACCGCTTCATCAAAACTCCTCTTTTAGCACATTTCCAGCATTTCATCCAGGTTTAGGCCAGCACTGTAGCACTTTTGTACATTGCACTTTGTCTGTATCCATCATTGAAATAAATGGGAACATCATCCAAAGAGAGAAGGAAAACTGGAAGTCTGTTTTTGCTGAAGCGCGTTGAAAATGTCTCCCCCCCATACACAGTCCAATGACGAATAGGCAGTCATATATGTCTGTGAAGATTCTCAGTCATCCAGGTCACAGTATCCAAGGCGTGTGGTTTTTCTTCCATCGACTGGACTGGAAATTAGGTTGAAGACGTTTCGCCACCCATCCGGGAAGCTTCTTCAGTTCTTCAGAACGATGGAAGAAAAACCACACGCCTTAGGCAGTCATATAGTTACTAAGACTATGAGGACAACCTTGAGAGACCTTTTGTAACTGTTATTTGTTATGAGAAAGTTTAATTTAACTTTATCAAAAGTGGCATAGAGCCCTGTCTGGGAAAAAGAATAGAAGACGTCATTTGAAACCATGGAGGGACCCCGACCCGGCTGTGTTATGATCGTACATGTGATGACCGCCTAATAAATAGCTTAAATTTAAAGTCGTTGTTCCTCTCATCCTTTGCCTGATGCAACAAACATGCAGACAATAGAGACCTATTTCCTTACACTTATGTTTGCCATTTTCTCTGTATTTTTACACATTTTCCTTTTTTCTATTTTACTTTTTAAAAATTTTGTTTGGTTATTGATCCTTTCTTTTCAGTGCTGTTACTGTTTTATATTTTCAACTTTACAACACTTAAGGTCATTCTTAAGCTTAAACAGATTTTTAAACTTACTTCAACTCATTATGATTAAACAACTTTTAAACTTTAAACTACATCAACAACTCATTCTTATTTTTATACAACTCTTAAACTTTTGACTTTTTCAACTTATTCTTCAGCATTACAACTTTACTTTAACATGAGTTCAGCACTTTACCAGTTTTCAGCAAATTCAATCAGTAATCCCACACAATCTCTTCAGAGATTGCAAATATTCTAGTTAAACAAGCTTTACGTTCATTTGCATCAGTATAAAATGAAACATATTCATTAACAGTGTGTATCCACAGGGACCGTTTTAATACATGGCTGGGCGTTTGACCTTACTTCTCAGTGCTACTGTCCAGAGCTTATTGTTTTACAGCAGTAAAACATGAAATATAAAACAGCTGCACAGTGGCTTTAACGTTTCATACTTTAAGCACATTTTGCTGATATTTATGTAATTTTAGGTTTTACTTGTAAAAAGCATTTTCATTGTATTTCAGTTTCATTTACTGTAGCCAGTAAACACATTTATTACTTTCTGTTGATGAACTGTTCTGAATGTGACTGAACAGCTCCCTCTGGTGGTGAAATTGAAAAATGAAGTCTTGACCGAGTTTAAGATAAAGTACATTACTTATTGTCCTAAAATCACCTAGAATCAATATTGACTCCTCCATGAATGATCTCTACCAGCTTTTTTGTCAGCGTGTGCTGGAGGATTTGTCTGCACAGACCCTACCTCTCCAGGGATTTTCTATTTACTTTAGGTTTTGTAATGTTTTTCTCTCTGTATGGGTCATCTCAGCAAAGTGCAGTGTGGTTATGTACATTTCCAGGCAATCAGAGCATCACACAGCGCTTTGGAACAGAAGCCAGTTGTAGTGACATTCATAATACAAACATGTAAGGATTCTGTTTTGGATATATTTCCCAATGGAACCATCCCATTCGGTCTTGTGATGATGTGGGCGCGTTTATGTGGCTACACAGTGTAAACACTTTAAAAAGCACCACGTAACATTGCAACAGTCTCCTGTATGTGTTCTTATTCTCTCTTCACCACTAAACCTCTCTTGCTCTGCCTGCAACCAGAGTGAATAGGGCACAAGTTTGATCAATGCTGTTTACTAACATTTGCCTAATTTTGGCCCCAATCTGTAAAAACATTTCTTATTTCTCTGAACAGGATTCACAGTTACATATCTACATACAGTAGTGATTTCATCTTATGCTTCAGCATCACCACATTGCCTCAGGTGCTTGTCCATAAAGTCCAGTGTCTTCCTCCAGGCGTCTTCCTGTGCGGCAGCATGTGGCGCAGGGTGACCTCCCCACGTGGTGAAAACTGCAAGAGAAACAAACCAAGCCAGATTTTATTTCATTTCAATGCAATAATGACTGAATTATACATGTAGCTAAGGCATAGACTCACCCTTTACTGGTTTGGTGCGCCACAGAGCAATTCTGGCATTGGGTGCGAAGGGTGGTTCAATCAGGTGACCAGCACCAGGGTACGACAGACGGGTGAACAGATGGGATTTACCTGAAGCTTTCAATGTCTCCTCAATCTGAGGAAAAATTAAAGTGTAATAGTTAACCATATGGAGAAGTGCAGAGCAGTGAACTGAATCACGTACGGTTGAGATGAACAAATCATGTCTGAGAGTTATGCCTTATCCATATGATTATTATAATTACTGTACACGGGCAGATTTTTTTACCCCCAGTTTTGCTGTGAACATGCAAATACAAAAAGAACAGTTGAGCTGAGATGGAAAAACTAAATAAATGTAACTAAATGTAGTTTTTTTTATACTGTATTGTATTCTAGGTATTATGTAGATTTCACCACAACATGGTTAACTGAAACATGTGAATATTTTAAGTTGACAAAATACAGGCAAATGTTCCCAAACTTATCTACTTTATTACGTGTTACTGCATCAATTAAATCAAGGATGACTGTTATCCATCTAAAAGCTCCTCAGTCAACTGTGTACTGTGCAAACACTGAGTAGCTAACCTTAAAATCATGTGACAGAAAACTCAAATTGTGAGGCAACAGACTCCAACATTAATACTGACTACGAAAACTCAAAGTACTCTATAAATGTCTGCGTCAGCACCGTTAAAGCAAAGGTGTGAGACTGAGTAAAAGGGCAGTCACAGTAGAGAGATGTGCTGCTCTGCTTGGAAACTAATAGTGTTGAGTTGTTAGGTTGCTTCAGTACAAACTAAGCTGTTCTAAATGCCAAATACTTAAATCAATATATTAATTAGGACTGAGCAGTGTAAACATTTTTAAAATGCTTTGGTTTCAAATTAGTAATACCCCTTTCAGACCAAGCTTCCAACCCGGGTTGATTTTATATATGTAAGGGTTAACCTGGGTTGCCAACCCCACTTGGCAACCCAGGTCAAGAGATGGGTTCAACCTGGGTCGGCTTTGAGTTGTTGGTTTGAATGTGGTACAAGTGGACCAAATTGGTGTACTTTGACTGAGCAGGAGATAAGATCCAGGCAGAACTTATGAATAAGTGTAGTGATTCCAGTGCACTGATGGAGCCAATGCATTTAATGCATTTAAGATGATTAAACAACAATAAACACTAAAGAATGATGAGAAGAAGAAGCAGGAGGTCAAAGCAGCAATGTCAGGGGTGCCCTGTAGATTAAAGTATTTAGGCTAAGGCTACATGATAATGATATGGTTTTTGGATTACAGGACCTAAGCTTCAAGTACAATACATTACAATATTGGTGCAATTTTAACCTCATCTTCCTGCTCATGTGTAAAAAGTACACTGACTTTCTTGCACTATTGCGTCTTTAAGCTATTTTCACATCAGCCTCACTGCACAACCTCAGTCCTTACCCACCAGTTGCAAAACAGTTCAACTTAATCAAAATAAATCATTTTAATAATCTTAAGAAAATAAACGTTACAGAAAAGCACAGTAGAACTTTTTCATTGGTTTTTGGTCTCTGGTTTATACCACATAATTTATTAAATTATTTGGATGTTATGTTTCATAGTGTCAAATCTTCCAGTGTTTTTGTTTCATAGACATGTACAGGTGTCGCTACGTGTTCATTGGACAAAGTAACACTGAGCCCGTGTACATTTGCAATGCTACCACTTCACACACTCTTCGTTTTCCCTGATTACACAGATATACTTCAGATTCAGATGTATTTATTAATCCCAAACTGGGAAATTGTTTGCATGAACCATCTCCACTTTGGAAGCTGTTTTTAAATATTGCACAAGGGTTGTTTAGCTAAACATCTGTATTAATGTGGACGGAGCATAGTGATAGACAAAATACTGCAGTTTTGGTAAAAGGAAAATGACTCAACCTACGAAATCTGCATTCTCCATACTGGCAGAGCCAAGGTCATCCTCTCCAACTATATACATTAATGGACTGCTGATGTTCTCCAGCTGTTAAAAAAGCACAAATCACACCAGAGTGTCTAGAATTAAACATTTACAGGATTTTCATCCTGGAGTCATTCACACGTGTGTTTTGGTTTCAAAGAATCTGAAGTCATATCACCTTGACTCTGTTCTCAGGACACAGGTTTGCAGGTAAGGAGAAGTGTTTGAAAGTGACATTGCCATCGTCATCAAATCTCCAAAAATCCTCATAAGTATCAGGACTATAAATCAAAGGAAAACACATTTAGAAATTGGTCAGTCTTTTGCCTAAATTTATGTAATGATTTAGCCAATCACACATGGGCAAGATTTAAAGCTGTAAAGACCAATTACTGTTACGATTTCTGCAGAAGTGACTTGAATACTCAACTCTGTGGCTCAGTAAGATGAAAAAGTGGGTTCCATGGTGTTGTAAAGCAGTGTGACGTTCATCTATATTTATGTTTAGCTAATCTCTGTTATATCCTCCTAAATCCTGGGCCTATAGTGACAGATTACCTTTGTCCAAACGTGTGAGTCTTGCCTTCTGTGTCTGGAAGGCTTACGGTGCTACCAACTGGTCCATTAATGCAAATCAAACAGGATGGCTGAAGAACACAACAGAACAAGAGTCACAAATTTCAGACATCCTCAGTTTTTCATGCACATACAGGTGAGAGATGTTAAAGTTTCTGACATACTTTGACACCACATTGAGTGGCAATGCGAAGCGTCAGGTACACGCCATAAGAGAGGCCAATAATGCCCACTCGACTGGGACAAACCTGATGATGATTCTGGAGAAATTCAAATGCCGACTGTACAAACAGATCAAGGGGATATTTTCAAGGTGAGGTCAGAGGTGGCACAAGTACACACATTTTCAATTCAATTCAGTTGTGTTTGTATAGCGCAATCATAATCCAAGATTATCTCTATGCACTTCATAATTCAAGAGCAAATCGTCAAGACTATACAGAGAGCAAACCCAACAGAACGTCCAAGAGAGCTTACTGGGGGGGGGGCTCCACCAGAACCAACAATTCTAGGTAGGTATTTTAGCCATCTGCCTCGACATTCTTTCCCAAGTATAAAAGTAATACATTGCAGCCCTTGGAAGGATATTTCAGATGCATCTGTGCAAAACTGAACTTTGTATCGTATGACTATGTGACTAAAACTATTAAAACCTTCTGCCTCCCAATAAAGATAATAATGCACTAAAAATAATGAAGATTAAATTGTGCTAATCAGTTTGCACATTGCACAAATCAATTTTCATCATCTAATGTGCAAACCAGTTTTCACTATTAACATAACTTTAAACATCTTGAGTACATGTCTTTTTTTCTCACCGTGAAATATGCATCACCAACATTGACGACATCTTTTGGTCCAGGTAATTCTTTGTGTCCGATGTATGCAAGCGAAAGGCTAGCAAATCCCCTGGATGCAAAAAGAGCAGAGCGGTACTCCATCAGTCCTCCGCCCATTCCCCACATGTCCAACATGGCTGGAAAGGGGCCTGGACCTGCAGGAAATGAGGCATTTAAGGACTTTCAGGAGAAAACCTTTTCATGCGAAACTTCCATGAGTGAATCCTGCAAACCAGGTCCTCACCAGGTGGTAAGAATAATGTCCCCACAACCCCATTTTGGCGAATGTCTGTTCTTTTTACTCCTGGTGCCATGTACCAGCGTTCAACAATGACGGCTCCTAGTTTAGTGCACTGTATTTCACTGGGCGACACATGACCCTCCGATAAAGACACATGCACGACATATGGTGTCTCGACATTTTTCTTCCTCAACCTGTGGAGAAAGGAGAACAGGGCACGATTTACAGTAGATCAGTCCTCAACCATTTACCACAGTACTATTTACTAGCATCTGAGTTCTTGTAAAGCTCAAGACTAAAATCTGTATGAACATAATATTAACAAGTCCATTGGCACCTACTTACGTATATCAGACCTTTAATGAAAACTGGATATTCAACATCCATGACCACTAAAAATGAATTTGTCACCAATATTCCTGTTTAGTGTGCATGTCATGCCTGTTTTTCGTCACCTACCTCAAACCTTCTCTTGATCCAGGAGCTGGTTCTAGCCCCCAGAAAAGTCCCATTGGTTCACAGCCCAAATATGAACCCCCGACTGAATGATCCCTGGCCACTGTCGAAGAGACAGGGGGGGAAAAGAGACATAAATAAAGGTGCCTATACAACTTAGTGTTACAGCATCAATTACAACCACACTTTCCCTTCCTGATCAGATTTATTTACAAATCGTAAACGTGTCAATGAATTCCTTCTTTCAGTGTTAAATTAACAGTATAATCCATACAAACAGTGATCTAGAAAACTCACAGTTCACAGTTCCATCTGTGTTTGTCATGTAGTGAGCAAACGACTCCCACAGATCTCCATCCTCACTGTGCATCTGTGCGCACACTGTAATTGGACAGTGTGGAGGCAGCACACGCCCTGTGATGGTGATCTGTTCATCTATTAGAGCGCGAGAAGGAGCAGCTGTCAACTGGGGAAGTCCACTAAAACTGTTTCTCCACCGAACAAATCGAGTTGTACCTTCAAAGGGAACACAGGAGAAGCAGAATCACCTTTATTGCCAATGATCAATGATGCAAAGGTCCAAAAAAACAAATGGTCTGATTTATGTCCTTTTTGGTAAACGTATGGTACAGCGGTTATTACAAGTATTGAAAACCCAGCCACCTTGGATGTTTTCACCTTCCACTGCATTATAAATTGAACCACTGTCAAATATAATTTGGCTTTTTTATATATATAATTTACAAAAATCAAGTCTTTAATGTCCAAGTAAAAACATATTTCTAGAAAGTAATGTCAATGAATTAAAAATATATAATGGAAGACAAGTACCAGTAAATGGTCTTGCACTTACATAGCGCCTTTCTACCCTATGGGACTCAAAGCACTTTACACTGCTTTCCATTCACCCAGCCACACACACATTCATACACCAGTGACACTCACTGGGAGCAATTTTTTGGGGTTCAGTGTCTTCCTCAAGGACACTTCAGCCTGTGGACATGAGAACCTGGGGATTGAACCACTAAGCATTTGGTTCATGGACAAACCACTCTACCTACTGAGCCACAGCCACCCACAAGTGACTGCATGAATATTCATGCAATTTAAGTAATTATTTAGCAGATAGACCTTTAACTGCAGTTACAGCTTTCAGTTTGTGTGAGTCAGTCTCAGTCAGCCTTGCACATCAGGACACTGCAATGTTTACCCAATTATTCTTTGCAATACTGCTCATACACTGCTGATCAGGAGCGAACGGGCCTTTTCAAGTCTAGCCACAAATTCTCTTGAGCTGTAGTCTGGGCTTTGACTTTGCCAGTTCACACATTCACAGTGTTAAACCATTTCTGTGTAAATTTCAGTGGAGGGTATTGGTCATTGTCTTCCTGCACTGCAGACTCAATCAGGGCATCCCTAATATCTCCCTTAACGTTTCTATATTCAGTATACAGTCTACCATTACAAGCCTTCCAGTGCCAGCTGCAGAGATGTACCTCTCACCATAATGCTGCCACCACCATGCTTCACAGTGGAGATAGGCTGTTTACAATAATGTGCAATGTTCAAACATAGAATCTTGTCTGATGGACATAAATCTCAACTACGGTCTCATCAGACACAAGAATCTTCTTCTATTTGGAGTCACCCCCGTCTATTGGTGAACTCTAGTGTAGATTAAATCAGAGCGTTTTCTTTTTGCCACTCTCCCAAAAAGCTTTGACCAGTGAAGTACAGTACATAGCCAACAATTACTGTTTGCACAATTTCTTCAATCTCAGCACCTGAAGCTTTTAACTCGTCCAAAGTTGTCAAAGGTAGGATGGAACCGTCCTTCATGAGTCTCATTCGTGTCCAGTCAGGGCAGTCTGCTCTAGGCAGATTTATGCATGTGCCATATTCATCCCATTTTTAATGGCCTTAACTAAATTCCAGGGGACATTCTGTGATATGGAAATGTTTATGTATCCACACCAGAACTGATACAGTTGCTTTGAGTGTTCTGTCACTTTCATAGTATCACTGATACCAGGAATACTGATTCACCAGTGACTGGACCTTCCAGACACGTGTCTACACTATCACTTCGATGCCATCAGTTTATGTCCCTTTCACAAACAGTAAGACTACCAGCATCTTTTAACTGGACCTCTGTTGATTTAGGTCGGTCATGCTACATGTATACCTACGTGACCATTATTTGTCATTGTGTATTTTTATCATATGACATTACTGTGTAGAAATTTCTTTTCACTCTGACGCTAAAATCCTATTTTTATACATTTTTTCGTTAAAAATAAAGCTAAATTATATAAACACTGATTCAATTTATAATGCAATAAAAGGTGAAAACATCCAAGGGGATGAATACTTTTTATCAGATATGAATGAATACACTTTAAATTATAGCAACAACCTGAATAAAAGAGTCTAAATGTACTTTAAAACTACTTACTACGTTTTTTTGAGCATTCTTACCCACTGAATGATGCAAACTGGCCAGTTTTCTGTGAACATGGAGGAATGATGAGATTGTCCTTATTGCTGTTAGTCTCATTTTAGTTCTGGATATCTATAAACAGAGATGAGTAAACTTTTAACCCCTGAATATATTGAAACTAACACAAGCCTTTGTTGAAAGAGTTCTTTTGCTGTAGAGATGTGTTGCATTGTTAAATATTGAACTTCACAACTCCAGAGTGATCAGCAGGTTTCCAGCAAACGTTTCACTTCTGGCAGAGATTAACCTTTGACCTGTACCCTGGAATAATTATCAGGCCAAGTTGCAACAAAACACATGGCTCAGGCTGCTTGAGTGATTGAATCACTTCAGAAGTGGCCTCTCCACTTGTAATCTGTGTAATATATTTTTGTTCTGAAAAAATTATAGACTATTTTGAGTTATGATGAGTACAAAGCTACAAATACCCGAGATTAAAATTAAACTGTTGTAGATGAGCAGGACAAGGACACTTAAAAGATAAGTAGCCACTGATGTGGTGTATTTTTGTGGCTTCCTGTTTCATTTTTCACTGGTTAGTCAAGTCCTGTGTCAGAAATGAAATAATGAAAAAATGAGATAATGAAATCAGATTCGTTATATGGGTTTGTCGTAATTCTGATTTTGTTTTGACAAGAAAAAAAAAACCCCAAAAATGTCTTTTAAGATGTGTTTTCTTTTCAATTGAGAAATGACATATCAAAAGAATGGAGGGTACACGGATTGTTAGATTGCTGATGAATAATAGATGTTATTTTCTTTTCAAATCTTGACAATACCAGTGTATGAGTATTTCTGTTTCGGTGTTTCAAACAAAATTTATAATAGTAGTAAAACTACTGTTTTGTCAGTGTTGTTGCTACCATCACTTTTCAACAAAGCGTCTAAAGATGCTCTGATGAGTAACTATATTTCATCAATGAAAAAAGTAATTAGGATGAATAGAAATGTCATTACTATTCATGTCATGATAGGACACTCCCTGCAATAATTGGTACCGTTATTTCTCTTAAATGCATTTCTAACCTCACCAGTTATGCAGGTCTAGTATGTTTCTTTGGGTGTGTTATAATTATTGTAATAACAAAATAAAAACAGATGCAAGAAAAAGTTGTTACAACATTTAAACCCCCACAAACCTGAGGAAACAACCCAATTAACAAAAATTTTAGCACTGTAATATTCCAAAAATAGACTCAATTTAATTAATTTAAGATCTGCATAATATCTGAGTTTGTAAAGAATGATACGTCCGAAGACCATCATTTCGATTAAAAACCTTGTACATTCTGGTGGATTCATCATTACACAAACACAATTATTTTGATAATCATCAGTACTGTTCATTTAGGGCAGCTTTGACATAAACTTTACACTGAGTGGTAGTCTAATAAATTCGTTAAGCACTCAAGTAACCAAATTCATATCTTTTGACTAATTGCACCGTCCATGCATTATGGTGAGCATCAGGACTTCATGATAAATCAAGCATGAAATCGTCATGTCTCTGCATCAGTTCAGCATTACTCAAGTACTGTATTGTATTGTATTGTATTGTATTGTATTGTATTGTACCCCTCAAGTAAAGTGTTGCCCTTCATGGTTTCAGATA
>JAQQAE010001396.1:0-25734 GCA_029823295.1 Pseudamia nigra
ATTATTAAGATATTACTGCAAATAATCAAACAAATCACTGCTGTGCTGGGCTTTGATTGACATGTCGCTATGGTAACAGCTCACTAGTGAAGTTGGACCGATTCAGACTTTCGTATTGTCTGTTTATTCAATATGGACGTAGTTTTACCTGAGATACACTTGACTGCAGTTGTGGGTAAGTGTTTACACTAGCAACACCGTAATATGACTTTGTTTGACACTGCGTGGTGAAGTTTTACCGCATCAGTAAGCTAGTGGCTAATATTAGCTTTCCCACGAGTCCCCTAGCATCCAAATATTGTTACATCCTTTTTTTCGCTCCAGAATGGCAGCCAGGAAGTGACAACCCGTTTGGCCTCAAAATGGCTCTTCAGAAACTAATGGGTGACATCACTTTGTCCAGTAATATACAGTATACAGTTTATGCTCTTAACTCGTAGTTTTTCACGCTCCGCCCTGCATGTTTGAACACATGACCTGCCAGTCCACATGGTATACCACCTCACAGGTGCACAACCAGGCATTCAATCATGGAGTTGATAACAGCCATAGCGGTAGTTAGCAACCGCAGCTTATCCAACCACAGGCTGACGGAGGAGAGACAGCCTGCATTTCAGATTCCTTCAACATCTGGTACATGTAAGAGAAGAACAGACATACTAGATAGTTTCCCAACATCATGACTAGACCTTTAAGCATTAGCTGATTTGCACGCGATTGCAAGGAGGTGGAGTGTGACACAAACAGTGTTATTTATAATTTATTGTTGCAGTAGAAAGATTGCCAACTTCCTCCAGAAAGAGTTCATTTTAGGACATATCACATTATACAAACATCAAAGTCCACCGAGAGCTGCCAGAATATTATCCAGTCTGTTGCAGTCATAGTGGGTGGTCTTATCCTTTGGTGACCAGTTTAGCACAGATGAGCAAAAAAAGGAAACGTCCCCAATTCTTGTTTAGAAACTGTAGCGGAGTTAATAGTAATAGATCAAAGCTCCAAGTAGATTTGATCTGTCTGCCAAAAGATCACACTCAGTAGTAGGAAGTCGAGGATCATATTTGCTGCAACTTTGGGGACAGTTTCAGTAGGCCGCTGCTGGATGACCGCAGATTGTCTGCCCTTCAAGTTGTAAAAGCAAACAAAAAGGCTGTGCTGCCTCCTGCTGTGAGGTCGACTCATTTGTTCCACTTGTCCGGCTGATGGATTTGGTTTTATAAAATTTGGCTTTTTTTAGCCTGCCGCTAATTAGTTAAGGGAGAAAAAAAACATGCACTCCGCATGTTTCATCCAATTTGATTACCCTCTTTTTCTGCTAAATCGTTCTCCTGTGGTCTTCTTCACAGATCTGTGCGTCCACAGCGTGCTTGAGCTCTCTCTGTGCCAGGGTGAGCCCGAGTGGCCAGGAAGCTCAAGGCACCCAGTGGGGAGGTCTGAGGGTCTAATAGCAGAATCGGATTAGAAGACTCCCCTGGTGTGTGCCGTCATGCACCTGTGTGCGAATGCTCTGCCTGTCATCAATATTGAGGCGGAGGCACGGGGAGATCTATCAGCAAATCCGATTGCACGCAGAGAATTCTGAGGTCCTGGCAGAAAAGCCTGGGATGGGCTTTTTTTCCTCTCTTCCACTTTCCTTTCACATTATTTCAGGCCCCAGGAGAGTATTCTCCATCATGTCAATGTAATGTAGCACACAGAGGCAATCATGCTGCCTCTCTGGCCTCAGGGCTGCTTGCTCGGAGGAGAAAATGCAACTTTAGCACTTAATCATCTCACCCATCGCAGCCGCACCAGTCTATGGATAGGTTTTCCACACAATATGAAACCAGATCCCTCATGGTGAGCATGTTGTTGTGTACCCCCCCTCAGTTCAGGGCTTTTGCTCTTCCCATTTGAAGATCAGTGAATATGCTGTCTCAGAGCTGTGCTTATATATCAGTGCAGTCCACACGGACAAAAAAACCTCAGCTGGACTTGTGTTACCCGCTGAAACATTTGGATTCATGAATCCCATCTTCTCACTCCACAGCAATCAGAGTCATTCTCGTGTGATCAGTGCTGCACTGCCGAGGAAGACCATGCATGTCAAAGCAGAGTGACATGGAACTTTATTAATATTGACTTACATGTATTCCAGACATCACTGGTTCATGTTTCAAGGCCACAGAGCTTACATTTGATGAGAAACAGATACAGTGCAGCTCATTGTGCAGTCTTTAAGGAAAGCAAGACACTGGAAAAGGAGAGTGTGTTCATTCATGGAAATGAACAGGGAGGCGTGTGTATTATCAGTTGATTGATCAGCTGCATGCATAGCTCCAAGGGAAGACATAGCGAGAGGTCAAACAAGACGATTCCAAATAGACCTGTCGGAATTAGCCTCGGGGAGGTCTAACTGGTTAGACAAGGGCGATACTTTTTTACTACAAGTGCCCTTGCTTTACTGTGCTTGGGCTAGACGAGTCCATGTATTATTCACTGGTCTCACTGGGTGATAAATGGGAGACCTCCATTCCAGAAGCAGTGGAATATTCACTAGTGCTTATCTCTTTTAATCCCATGACCGCAGGCCACGTCACTGAATTAGTGGGCAAAGCACAACAGTGCTGCTTAAACTGCAGGGGCAAGGTTGTTTAAGCAGGAGATTTATCCAAAAGCTATGTGTTTGATAAATAAGCTCGGCAATGTTAGTGGGCAGCTTTTTTAGGACACATTTAACAGGAGCAAATGTACAATTTATGCTAAAGATGAATTGCAGTTAAGACTGTGCTCGTTTACTTTTTTAGAAACATCTTTTGAAATCCAAGTATCCATTTGTGTCTCCTCCCAGCTGCATTTAATGACATGTAATATTAAACACAGAGCTTTGGAGCTTTTAGACTAGAATGGTTGTACTTTTATACTGCGCCATCACAACAAATGTCATAGCATTATGTTAATGAATAAATCATGTAAAACTCACTGCACTGTGAATATTAAGGTAATATTTTTACATTTCATTTAATTTTTTCAGATCTCTAAAAAGCGCTGTGTGGAAAAAGCCTGTTTAACTGGCTGTGTTCATGTTGTCCTTTATTTGCTTCATTTCCACACGGCACAGTCACAACAATGTGAAGTGGTTGCAAATTACAATGTAAAAATAATGCATTTAAATTCTAATTATTTACAAAAGCATAAGATTCATGTGTAAGCGTAGCCAATTGTGGTATTGTATTTGGATTTTTTTGTTTCAGTTTATACAAATATTGTGCAAAGTAAAGAAATAAAACTCTAAAACATATACAGTATATAAAGGACAAAATATAGGATAAAAAATATCCAAAAAAGTTCAGACAGGTGGAAAAATGCATATTAAAACCATGCAGCGTGGATGTGTATTTCATTGTGGAAATTATAAACCCAGGACATTTCATGTTTTGTCTGGTCAAGGTCTTTTTATTTGAAAATGCCAGATGTAGCCATTCCTCAATTTTCAGTCTGCAACAGGTGCCAAAAAAGATCAGCCGGGTGCACAATTTTAGATCATTTAAATCAGGTTCAAGACCTTTTGTATGGCACAAAGGCAGGATACCAGAAGAAGTTTAATCCTTCACGAGCAAAGATTTGTTCAATCAATCAATCAATCAATCAATCAATCAATAGTACTTTATTTGTCCCAAAGGGGCAATTACATTTTCTCCCACTAAAAGCATGACAAATTAATAACAAGCAAGAAAGAATAGGTTGTGTTCATACTGTCTGAAATAAGTCACAAATTAACCTCTAAACCCTGGCACCCCCAAATACGGGGCTATTGCTCCAAAACAAAACATTATGAAAGAAAAAGCACAAAACACTGCATTAGTGATGTAAAAATAAATTGTACTGTACATTGAATTAAACAGGAGAAACTCTGCTACAAGCATATATAAGTCATATTTCTACACACCAAACACAACCAACATATCAAATATTACAATCCTAAAAGAAGCTGGGGCTTAGTAAATTTTAATAACACTGCCGTATTTTTCTATTGGCATTTTTCCACCTGGCTTTTTGGGAATTGGGATCGTGTAATAATGGTGCATTTTATCTGAAACTGAAATGGACCATAACATAGCTTTTAACAAAATGTACAAGGACCCGCCTACTTTCATCCCACCACTCTCCAAGGCATCATCCAAAACCCTGAAGTTTAGAAATAAATAGAACTAGGTCTCCACGAGTTTCCAGTGGACACTACAGCTTGTTTTGCCCGCATCACTATCAAGGACAATTCTCTCTACACCCTCAGTCATATCATAGCAATTTGGAGGAAGCAAATCCTTCGGTACACCAGCAGCCTTTGTTTTCCCACACAGAATCTGGATGCCTGCCACAGACCTTTCTAGAATACTAATGAGGGTGCTTAGCGAGTCAAAGTTACTGACCTGAGGTGTCGAGATGGAGCGCAGACCAAGGAGTGCCGGGGTTGAGTGCGGCCAGACATCGTCTGCAGAAATGTCAGAGTTTGTTACCTCTGGCCTGGCCTGAGCTCTGTGGTCAGAGCTGATAGAAAACTACACGCACACCTCATTTCTCTTATTATGTGGGATTATAAGGATAAGGAAGAGGAGAATTCTACGGGATTTCAACAATAGACTGGTATCTGTATGACACAGACATACAGCGGGGCCTTAACGTGTATCGAAATATCATAAGTTCAACTCCAAGCATTTTTTACAAAGTCATGAATTTCACATTGTTAAGTCCTAATTGCCATAGGCAGTTGGTCTTTTTTTTTTTTTTTAATTTGGACTGATCTTATTTGTAGAAAAATGTTGATTTGTTCATTTTGTGCAATATTTTATTCAGTTTTTGGTCAGTTGATCATTTTAGTTTCTTTTGTGGAATATTTTACATCATTTTTGATCAATTTGTGGATTCTTTTGGTTATTTTTATTCATTTTGTTGAATATTATGCCTTTATTTATGTTGATTTTTTTTGTTGTTGGCTTTCTTAGTCATTTTTGTTGAATTTGAGAATTATTGTGTCGATTTTCTTTGTTAATTTTCTCCATGTTCTTGCTTATTTTGTTCAGTTTAATTTGAACTTTTGAACACCAGCAAACATTTTGTGATATTTGGCTCAGTTTTTGATTTTGTCATGTATTAATTTACCTTTGTTGTTCATGTTGTTGATTATTTAGTTATATTTCGTTTATTTTTGTGGAACTTCAGTTTTGGGATAGTTTGTGGACTTTTTAATCTTTCTGGATCATTTGATTGATTGTTTTTTAAAATGTGTATATTTTGTTGCTTATTGAATTGTGATTTAGTTATTTTTGGTTGTTTTTGGTTATTTTGTTAATGAGTTTGTTCTTGTTAATTGTGATATATTTCCTTGATTCTTTTGTGCATATTTTGTTGATTTTGTTCAGTATTTAGCCCCATTTTGCTCATTTTATGGAATATTTTCTTCATGCTTTGGTCAGTTTATGGAGTTTGGGGTCTTTCTAGGTCATTTTGTTGCTTATTTTATTCAGTTTTATATATTTTTATTGTGATTTTAGTTATTTTTGGCCATTTCTGGACATTTTCTTAATGAGTTTGTTCATTCTTTGCTAAGTTTTAGATATTTTCTCGATTATTTTTTGCATGTTTTCGTTCATTTGGTCATTTTATTGCAGTGTATGGTCACGTTTATAGGATCAAATCAAAAAGAACAAATAATTAAGCCTTCATTTTTAGCCATCTTGTTGCTTTTTCACATTTAATCCATGAAGTACATATTTATCGACCGTAAAAAGTCCATTATTATAAAGGAGCTGTCCAAAATGCTCTTAAATTAGGTAAATTTGATCTCCAAAAAGTCTTAGAAAGCATTAAATTTAAGCATGTGACACAAGTAGGCACCTTGAATAAATTGTAAAACTTCATGAAAGCCAGTATCTTCTTGTCACTGTGGCACAAATCCACCTGTGTGTGTGATAATTAGACGTTCAGCCCCAAACGTAGAGATGAGCGTAGGCGGAGAAGGAGGATTTGAACAGTGATGTCTCTTTTTCCGTGCACCCTTCCGTCTCTCCTCATCCCTTCCCTTGCTCGCCACACTTTTGTTTTCTCTTTCATGTAAGGGCTGATTATATTTCTGTCCATCGCTCATTTTCTGAATCCAACACATTTCCCACTCCTCTCTTTGCAGTTTGCAAGGCCAAGGGGAAAGTACAATGGACTGGGAGTAAAAGACAAGAAATAATCCCGCTTTCCATGACAAGCCTCGGCTATGGCACAGGTTAGGCTTGTATGTGAAGAGCTCTCGCCTCCATTACAAACAAAGTCTATTCATGAGCTGAGGGATAACCCCCCCCCATGCTTTCATTTGTATCAGGAGGAGAGTAATTACCCCCCCCCCCTCCACCCCCCTGCCCGTGCAACTAATCTATCTCTGCAGCCACTGATTCAGTTTCTATGTTGCTATTTTTTTTGTATCAATGTTCTTTGTGAAAATTCGGCCTAATATATAGTGTATGGGATTGTGTTTTTAAAAATAGCTTGAATATAAGGTGACAGAAATAACAGACTTTGTGGATCCCTGTTAACTAAACTGGAAGTCCTTATAAACATATTTCAATCTTTATCATTTCTTATGTTTCACTTATTTGCATTTTCATATAACACATATTTGCCAAAAGTGCAATATGAAGGGCTTAATTTGGACAATTATAGGATAAAATGTTTGCAAAAGCCAGCTATTTGGAAACTCATACCATTAAGCGCCGCTGAGTGGCTTTCTGTAAAAGAGCAACATTGCCATCTATCATCTATAAACAGAAATGCAGACAGATAAGCCCACGTTACAGTAACATTAAGCAGTCGACTACACTGTACGCTTGTCGGCCACTTAAACAGCTTGTGAAAGGGTCAGGGGTCGGTAACCTTTACAGTCTAGAGCAGCCATTCCCAAACACTGGGTGAGGAGAATTAATTTGGGTCATAAAACTAACTGGCATTTCAAACAAGCAAGAACATTGTTTTTGATACTGAAAGTTTGTATTGTTCTGAGCCTGTTACCTTTTGTTTAAATGCAATTATTAAGTGTTTATATGTCTCACAAAGCACAAAAACAAAACTATAACTTCTTTAGCCTATATGTCTTCAAAATGGGTCATTTATCTGGTCTCGATAATAATAGAAACCTTTTTTTAACAGCAGTTTTAAAATGGTCAAGAACATTCATTTGGGCACAAATTCACTCATTCTCATGATTCATACATTTGTGATTTGGGTCGTGACAGTTTGTTATTACTAAGATTGGGTCCCAGAAAAAAAAGTTTGGGAACTATTGGTTTCAAGGGCCATTTTTGGACACAAAGTAAAAGTAAGTGTCTAGAGCCACAGAAAATAATCAAACACTTTATGAGCCATATGAAATATGTGCTCTTTTCTTTTTTCAGTCAGTTGTCATTGCATTCTTTTTGCTTATTATTCTATTCATTTTTATCAATTTATTTTATTAATTTGTTCATTTTTTAATTTTTCCTTCATTACTTTGTCCATTTTACCAATTTCTCCTCATTTTGCATCAGTTTTTCAGTTTCTTCATTTTTGTTTATACTTCTTGTGAATGATTTTGCTCATTATTTTCTATCCATTTTCATTCTGTTGATGCACAATTTTACTCGTTCTCATTTTTGTAATTTTTGTTCATTTTATACATTTAATAATTTTGCTTATTTCTGTCCATTTGTCATCATGTCATGTATTACACTTTTTAATCTTGTTCTTGATGATTTTGTTCATCTCGTAGATTATTTTCATTAGTGTTTTCTTAATTTTTGTTCATTACATAGTTCATTTTTTTCCTTTTTGTTAATCTAGTGCTTATTTTGCTCATTTTAATGTATTATACTTTCATTGGACAGCCGGTGGGGAGGGGCTTAAGAGCCACATGTGGCCCTGGAGCCAGAGGTTGCAGACCCCCGGAATAGGCTAAATACTGACGCTTTTGAAGTGACAAAAACTAAATTCCTTCCTTTTTGACTTACTGATTGACTGTACTGCAGCCAACGTGGTATTATATTGAAACACTCCACTCACCGTGAGATTTATTCCTCAAGCCATGCTCAGGGTTTGTATTTGCATGGGATGTGATATTGGTGCCACATTGTCAAATGATAATCTTGTGTTGCTAGCCAAAACTCCCACCGGTGCCTTGTGTGGATGTGATTTCATTATTCTTGGCTAATTTAGTAAAGACTGTAGTGTATTGAGTGGCCTGCCTGTTTGCATGAGAGATTACATGTGAGCGTGGTGTGAGTTAATTCAAATGTGGCTCGTACATGCTTATTCTGACTTGCAGCACTGACGTGAGGTGTGTGATGCTTGACCTTTCTTTTTTATTAGTGCATGTGAATGTAAAATGCACATCCATAGACGAATAACCAATGTACACATGCCTAAACACAGAGCTATTATCAATGTGTGCCACAGGAGTGGGTCGTCATAACAGAGAGAGATGGCTTCTATCTTAACCATAATTTCATGCATAATGTTACAGATCTGGATGCTGCGCAACCCGACTGTTCTCCTCTAAATTCTAATTCCACATTCAGATTGGTTTATTTCAGAGACGCCTCAGCAAATCATAGCTCTAATTAATCGAATGATGCATCAATTCCAACTTCCTTCTTTTCTTTCCTCCACAATTTTCAGGAGCTTATGAGAATGCAGTAGGAAATGGAAACACTATCAATGCAGAGAAATACTCCAGAAATGGTTTTGTTTAAGGAGATGGAGTATATATGTTGAGGATATATAGTAAAATATTGCTTTTAATCAGATATACATTCATGTCAACGAATGTTATATCCCAAACACGGAGCACCAGCGTCCCTTTCTCCATGCACAGTATGAGCACCTTTGCTGCTTTTCATTTTTTATACCTCTGATTACCTTGTGCCCCCCCCCCCCCGCTCCCCCATCGTTGCTCTTCAGCTCTAACAGCCCTTGACACCCGGAGATGAAATAGAAATTTTGATATCAAACACCTGCACAAAGGAGGGCTGACCTTTGATCAATGTACCGTTTGATGTTGTGACATGAAATTTGCATCACGGGAGCCCAGGTAGCGGACGCTATACCGCAAAGGGCTAATGCCAGAACCCTGTCAGGCAGCCGCGAAGGTCAAGGGCCTATTAGAAAGGAACAAGCCCTCTAATCCCACACAAGGGCCCTGCGAAGCATTTGATGTTCAATACACAGAAATAGAATAGAAAATTGAGCCCCGAGAACAGAGCAATGACTGTAAGAGTATTTATTAGGTATTAGGATATGAGTTAACAGGCATGGAAGGGCGCTATGGAATTACTATTATAGAATATATATTGTGTATAGCCCAGGACACTCATGACCTCAGCTGGTGCTAGTGAGAAATAACAGGTCTCTTGCTGAAGGAAAAACCACAGCAGTTTGTCTAACAACCCAGTAAGCGTTTCATAACTCCAGGCAGCTCCTTTCCAGAGAAAAAAACAGACATCCTCTCTAAGGTTTGCGGTGGATTGGGTCGCTTTAGAACATATGGCATGCTCCATCTGAATGTTGTCTATTGATCTGTGGACAGGTGGATCAGCCAAGCTCTGAAGCTGTTTAATTATTCAAGCTGGCATGTCATTTTTCATGCTCAGTGCTGTTTCAGAAGCCCAAAATAAACCTGTCACTCCCAGTGTCCATCTTTCATCTGGCCATCAGCTTGCAGCCTCATTAGCTACACAGCACAGGTGAAATAAGAAAAAAAAGAAAGAGAAGACGAGAGGAGAGGAGAGGAGAGGAGAGGAGAGGAGAGGAGGAGCTGAAATGAGAGGAGTGGAGTTGCATCCTATCAGTCCAACAATCACGTTGTCATTTCTTGAAGTTTGAACATTTTCCCTCAGCTCCGTATCTGTCTGCCCAATATTTCACTAACTTTATATTTTATACTTTCAAAGCACAGACATAACAAATTGTTCTTGCAATTTTATATCACAATGAAGACGGGAGGTTGTTTGGTTGAATTTATGGTTACCCATATCAGCTAAATGTGATTATGTTTGTTTTGTCTATTCTGCGCCTCAGTTAAGAGGATCTTAAGCCTGGTCAGCCCTCAGACATCGTCAGTGACAGTAACACACTTTATTACAGGACGCCACCTGCTATGATGCAGAAAAAAATAAGATCAGTTAAATCCATCAATAAGTCCATGCATAAATCTGCCTAGAGCATGCTGTGGAGGACACCAGCGTACCTACAGGACCACTACTCTCAACTAGAGGAAAGTTACTGGGGCTGATTAGAGCAAAACTGAGCTTTTTTACCATTAGCTTAGACCATATCTTGAACCCTATGGCTGTGGCTGCATCATGCTGTGTGGATGCATTGCTGCAGCAGGTCCTGGAAGCCTTGCAAAGGTAGAAAGTATAGAATCAATGCAGCAACTGTAGGAAGATCCTGGAAAAACGGATTCATTCTGCAAGAGAGCTATGCCTTTGGAGAGGTGTTATTTTCCGGGAGGACACTGGCCCAAAGTACGGTATTTAGCAAAACACACACACAGAAATGGCTGAAAGACAACACTGAACGTTCTGTGTGGTGGAGTTCCAGCCCAGACTCAATGAAATGCAGAATTGGTAGCAGGATTTGAAAAGGGCTGCTCACTGAGGATCCCTGTGCAGCCTGATGGGAGTTTGAGCAGTGGCAGTGAACTGGTGACCTACGCAGACACACTGAATGCTGTCGTTGGGAATAAATGTGCATCTACTAAATTCTGACTTAAACTGGGTGAATACTTATGTCATCATGATTTCCATTATATATGAAGTAAATATATAATGGAAATAGTCATTAAATTCCATGTCTCTCCATATACAGTCGTCTTGAGGCTTCTGCCTTGACTTGTGAAGCACCTAGAGATAATCTTTGGTTATGATTAGCACTAACAATTGCAACTGAATTGATTTGAAAATTGAATGACTAATTTTACTTCTTAGAAATCTGTTTTCAGTTTGACATTAAAGAATTTTTTTTCGTCAATTCTCATCGATAAAGCCAAATTATATTTGCAGTGGTTCAATATACGTATAAAGGCAATAATAAAGGAAAGCCTCCATCCATTTCATAGTGACTTTACTCTAATCAATACGTAATTATGAACTTTATATTTCAAATCTGCAATCTGATCTCCATAAATCCTCCTAAATCTTTCACACTGGATCTTGAATTTAGCTTTGCATTAAATTGCATAGGAGAAACTACGATATATAGGGGGAGGCTTAAACTAAGGTAATCTCTAAGTTCCACGTTCCTGTTCTCAATGTCCTTATGAAAAACCAGCGCCAAAGCGTAGCAGCAATTTTCACAAAATGTCAAACTATACTTTGGCCACTGAAATAGCCTAATAGTCTATTCCTACTCCTAATTTACTGGAAAAATCTTACATCTTTAAACATGCCCCAAGCCAGTTTCACCTGTATTAAAGGTCTGGCATGTAACAGTAGTGAAATTACTTCATATTTCACCACTAAATACAGTAACTCTCATGTTGCATTGTGCCTACCACCTACTGTATTTGAAAGTTAAATCATGTGGATGCACCATTAGAATTAGTTAATGCATTATATTATCTCATATTCCTATTTCATTACATCCTGCTTGGATTTTTCTCAAGACACTAATTCATTTTTCATCCCTTCTAGCACATATTACAGTCCAACATCTCAATTATTTTGCCATTCAGTAATTTACAAATAGCCTTATGAGAGAGAAAGCAATCACTCGTATTATATGTGAGCTTGACTGGCACCACAAATAAGATAACATTTGTCATTTTCACATTTTAATAAGTTGTTCTCTCAGTGAGAATAGAAGTAATTTCACACTGGATAGATATTCACTGGGAGTGAATCAATCTGGGTCAGAGTTCAGGAACCTTTCTTACACCGAGACATTTTTATGCATCTCAATACTCTCTCAGGATTGAGCCCAAATATGGTGCAATATATTACATTACCTCACCCACCATATTTCCTCACAGTATGAGGTAAGACTGTTCAGGTCAGACATTTTTAAGACTCAGGAGTTTGCTGGCCTGATCAATAATTGTGTTCTGTGTAATTATCTCACCATCGCAGTCATTAATTACACTTTCAAGGCTCATTTCCAGTGTTGACCACAGATGTCCATTTTGTGGGAGCGTCCAAAGAGGTGACGGAGAAGGGGGCATCAGAAAGAGTGAGGCCTGATTAATACTCTGCCTGTCTGTCTGAGGTTGGCTGCCACTTGCAGGGGGTAAAATGCAAGTGCTCTGTCATCTGAGACTTCACCAAGTGGGAGACAAACGAGGTCTTTGGCGGCAAAATCGATAAGTTCCTCTCTGATGAGCCAAATTTAGAGAGTGTTGCTGAGCTGAATTAATCCTCTAACACCCTGGTGTAAGAATTTGGAGCTCAACATCAGTGTAGGCTTTTTTGCAGGACCGATTAAGACATTGAGAACTTGGAGGACTACCCATCTGCATATGCAGACAGTGAAGGATTCTCTTTTACCAAATCTCCCTTTGGGGTGAAGAAATGAGTGGACGAGTCTGCAAATCCAAACTGATGTGTGATGTTGCCAAATGCGATCACCATCTTGTCAACCTCTCCATCTGTCCAGGAACAGTTACCTGATTGGTCGAATAATGTCACTAAATATCAACAGCTGTCAGTGAGTGTTCCCACGACATCACCTGGATAGACATGGTGGGGAAGAAGCTGATCATCACCAGATTAAAGAAACAGTACTTGTATGTGATAACGTGCATGAGTGCTTTCCCTTATTGGAAAATACGAAAGTTATTCTCAATGTCCAGTGTTCCAAGTGCAGTATCAGTCCCAAAATATTATTTTTTGCTGACACTACTGTGAATCACTTGTCTCATGCAAATTATCACATCACTATGATTAGTGTTTAGATATAAAATCCACCAGAGGGCAGACAAAGGTCACGGTACTTAGACATTCTGCAGATAATGTCCTGAGAACAACCTGCGCACACTGATGCCATCTGCCGTCTGTCAGCCCCAAACTGGATTTTAATAGAATGATGAAAAGAACAATGAAATATGTTTGTTTCAAAGTGTAAGTGTGAGCATTTTTCCAATAATAATCAACATATGTATTGTTTAGGGTCATGTGCAATATGTTCAGTGGTCAGTGTGTTGTTTTATATTGTGTTTGTGTCAGCACCTTGAGTCCATGGCAAATAAAGTCTATTCTATTCTATTCTATTCTATTTGCAAGATTTTATTTTTGACACAAGATGTACAGAGAAGTACATGACCACTTTGTGTTTGATGAGAACCAAGTGAAAGAGACAAACCGAAATGAAACATAAAGAGTTTGGCATGTGGATGGTGGGGAGTAGAAACTGGAAAAATAGAAGTAGCGGAGCAGGAGATATGAGAGAAAAGAACCAGCTGGGATCGGATCTTAAATCAAGAACCAGCTGCAGACACAATAGTGTGTATAAAAGCTTAAACATGGAGCAGTTTCACAACTCCCTCCAGAAAAGCCCGATGTGAAACAAGGGGCTAATAAAGAGACTGGGAGCAGATGACTTTCTGCACAGTTTGTCCACAGTACAACGCTGCTTTAAATGTCTGTGTCGTGTATAAACCTTTGGGTGGAAACTGCTTATCACTGTGGAATATTGTACACTATGGCCTACAAGACCAAATGGCAACAAAACAAATCGTGTTCCTGACCACGACGACAGAAAACAAATACATCAAGTCTGCAGTGCAGCACAATGAGACAGTAAGACATTAACTCAACATTAACTGTTATATTCATGATGATTTTTGTCATATGCAGTGGTGTGTAGAGTACACAGAAACAGTACTCAAGTAAAAGTATTGGTACTTTCTAATACTAGTGACTCAAGTAGAAGTACTCAGAAACATAAATACTGGAGTAAAAGTAAAAGAGTACCTCATTAAACCACTACTCGTATGGTGAGTAAGTCCATGACATGGAATTTATCACAGACTCTTATTGCGTTGAAGCAGCTATTTTGGTCATTTATGTATATTTCCTTTTTTATTTTCTTCATTTTGTTGCTTATTTCTATTCTTTTTTGTTACTCAATTTTATTAATTAGTGTTAACTTGATTTTTTTTACTTGTTTTTACTTCTTTTATTAATTTGTGGTTATTATGCTAATCTTAGCAATTTTTGACTATTTTGTTGAATTTTCTTGAATATGTTGTCCATTTTGTTGATTACTCTGTTCATTGTGTTGATTGCTATGTTCATTTTGTTTATTATTTTGTTAACTTTGTTGATTACTCTCTCCATTTTGTTAGTAATTCAGTTCATTTTGTTGATTGTTTTGTTCATTTTGTTGATTATTTTGTTGATTATTTTGTTGATCATTTAGTTTGTTTTGTTGATTATTTTGTTGATTATTTTGTTCATTTTGTTAATTATTTTGTTGATTATTTTGTTCATTTTGTTGATTATTTTGTTCATTTTTTTGAATTATGTTTGTAAATTTGTGCTCATTGTGTTGCTCAGTCGACTCATTTTGACCATTTACTTGATTGTTTTGCTCATTTTAAAATTTGAATCCATTGTCCTGTAAATTTGCAAAACAACAACGTTTTAAAAATCCTGCTCATCGAGCTGTGGCCAGATGTAACTAGAGTAAAAGTACATTTTTTTAATCAAAAATGTAGCTGCGCGCAAGTAAAAAGTGTCCTGCCAAACAGCGACTCTCAGAAGTACTTTTTAAAAACTACTCAAGTACTGTACATGTAAAAGAGTAAATGTTCTGGAGTAGCAGCCTCTGCTCATGCAGCATGTGACTCTGCAGAGAATGATGTGAGCTGTTTTCTTCCTCCACAAGGGGGCGCACTCCGTCCGAGATGCTCACAGGCTTCATCAGTACCTCACACATGTGCTGTAGTCAGTTAGTTGTAGCTGCCTCCTGTCGGGCCCAGGTATTAGCCAGTTGTTTGTCCTTCAAAACAGAACAAGTCCAACCCATTGTGCTTGTTTGGAGACATACAAACCTTTCCTTTCGCCTCTGAAATTAACTCGCCATCCTGATATACAAACTTGGCTTTTTTCTTGGATTTTCCAATATTTTCTTCCTGCTCGAGGCAGGAAACAAACACAGGAGGTTTTGTGCTTCCCCGTGGTGAGGGTTAAGACCCCCCCGACTCTTCCCTGCGCCTCATCTTGATGTTGGGAGATGAGACGGGAAACAGGTGTCACCCATGACCTTCAGTGCACAAGCAGGCTTTACAATCAGAGGCGTGCTTTGGATTTAGTCAATGGAGTGCAGTGAGGGAGGGGTGCCGCTCCTCGTAAGCTACTTTACTATTTTTCACAATTCAACAAACATGATTTCCATATCTGTTGCTGAGCACCGGGATTGTGTGTTTAATGTTTAATACTTGCAGAATTACTTTGAATTTCTGTTGCGTTCACCCTTTCACCTCAGCTCTGAAAGAAGACCCCTTAGACAAAGAAGGCAACACAAACTAATAAGCTCTAAATCCGAATGACTGGCTTATGTGAAGTCGGAGACGATTGGGAAGTCTGCTGTTAAGAGGGAGCGATGTGGGAGCTGGCAGTGTCCGTGTCCTCGGCATGTCTGTCAGCGCTGCTCCTGTCGCCCACTCTGTTTTCCTCATAAGAAAAAGATTAATTCTGCAGATTATCGAGCTTCAATAAAGTACCTACTGTTAACTAGTTATTGGGAGTAGTTGATGCCTTGTCCAGATGAGCATAATAGGCGGTCAAGCAGAGGTAAAGGACACAGCAGAAACAAATACAGACATATATGTATAATAAATCTAATAAATTCACTAAACACAGCAACATGTAGTTTTGCAGGACTTATCAGATGTAAAATTAAGCAAATGAATGACCTGAGACAGCGAGAAAGGAATGTATCTGAATATCAAGTTCAGAGGGTAGTTAAAGTAGCTTCTGGTGGCACCATGTGGGGCCTGAATAGATTTATGGATTTCTTTAGTCTCCCTGTGCAAAATGTATTCAGGTGTTTTTGTGTTCTGGTATTTGACAGAAAATGTGTAAGATGAGTTTGGTTATAAAAGCGAAGATTTTGCCCAGTGAAGGTAATGTCTCTGTAACAATCCAAAATGAATGACGGTGCAGTTCTGCTGATGGTAGAAAGTAAAAACCACATCACCCTGATCCTCAGTCCTCTGGAAGTCATCGAGTAATTCTTTGACACATAAACAAGGACCCAGTTTTCAAAGGATGTTTTTTTTTTTAATTCCAGCGTTTTCATGCAGGGTTTCACATGAACAGATGTACAGTATGTCATATCTTATGGTCATTATCTCTCTACAAACGTGACCACAGAAATCTCTAGCCACTTGTCTATAGAAGGACGCCTGTTTATGGACTAATGGTTATCCTGGTTGTGTGTGGATGGCATTGAGCTTGACAGCCAACTGTTTGACACTGAGGCCGCGGAGACAGATGGCAACCAAATGCCTTTTATTGCCTGCCTTTACCACTTGTGTGTCCCGATCACATCGGTCATGATACTGCAGGGACACTCTCTCTCTCTCTCTCTCTCTCTCTCTCTCTCTCAAAGGCTGCGAAGTCAGTCAGATGTGAAGCTTGTGACAAATCAGTGATTTATGCTTTTCATTTCTAGCACAAGGCATCTCTACTGTATGTTTGCATTATATATTCATTCCAGTGTGCGCAAACAGTGGGTGTTTATGTGCACTCCAGACTGTGTACTAACACAGCGCCTAAAGCTCCAGGTTGCACCTGGTGTGTGAGAGCAGTCCCCCAGCTGCTGATGCCTGAGTGTCAGATGCATACATACAGACACACATATACACGCTTACACATGCATACAACATATTTGTTCATTCCATTTCTTACATACTGTACGTGCAGGAATATACCGACACCCTTGGACTGACATATGCTCCGTCACGTCACAGATGGCCCGTAGCTGCTTGATTGCATACTTCACTTTTCACAGGTGCAACAAACACTGACAACCTCTTTCCTCCTTGGGAGGAACAACATTCCTCCTTGGATATAACGAACCTGAAAAGACTGTTGTTCTACAGCTGTATATACAATAATATGTGTTAAGACTGTTCAAAACAAAGCTTAATAACTATAGAACACCAGGACTGGTGACAAATCAAACAAAAATGTAACATTAAGTGCCTTAGTAACATGTGCCTTCAGGATAGTTTTAATCTCTATATTTAGCTTTAGTTTGTATAATGAACAGATGAACTCTAGGCTAAAAAGCAGAGTCATTCATAAAGTGTCTTGATTATTGTGGTGGAGAGTGCTACGTAACGTGCCAGACAGCGTTCAGCTGAATTAATATTGAAATCTGGTGACTTTGAAGGTCATAGCATAAGATTCACATCTGAGGATTCACGGTCCCAGGGGATGACCCCTTATGACTTAGTTAACTTTGGTGGCATGTTGCTCACACTGACGTGTAGTGTCAGGTTAATAAGGATTTAGTTAAAATTTCAGCGTTTCAACAGCGGTTTACCTATTGAATTCATCATCAGAAAAACAGTGCACAGTAATATATCAGCAACAGTGTTACCAAAAAAAAATACTGAATGAAATATCGATAGCAGTACACAACGACTTGAGCACGATTCAGCATCGTCTTTGACATTGTGAATTATTTACAGTTCACTGCTGCTAATTCTTTACTTCATGTCCTTCTGGCTGTTTACTTTGTCCCAACGACAGCTCAAGCCACAAGTATTGGGGCTTGTACGGGTAACACGCAGCCACTGATAGCGTGTGAAGGGAATTCACACATTGTCCTGACCACTTCAAACCAGACACGTAAGATCAAAGTCTGTCTAGACTCGTAATCACCTCTGTACCAGGCAGCCACGGCGATGAGTGGAGTCGTCTAACATATTGTTAAGATAAAAAAAGGCACACCGTAATCCACATTCAAATGGCAATTACCAAATGTGTGTGGCTAAAGCCGGAGATAAGGAATCAGGAGTTGAGTTGGCACCAGCTAAGCCACCTTTGGTGTTGGAAAGGTTACACTAGTTGAGGTACTATCATTTTATTCTATTATATGCTAATCTAATCAGTTTGTTACATTAAAGACAGACTGGAGGTGAAGCTGTGCAGACGCCTGAAGCCCAACACTACAAAGATTAAACTCAGACGAGGCTGGAGACTTGATATAGAAGCAGAACCAAGTGCATGTACTGCCACTACTACAGCTGTCAATCGAGGCACAAATTAACACAATCTTTACTCAAGTGCAGGTATTAATTCAGCTTCTCTGTACAAGTGAAATACATTTCTACAGATATTTCTCTAAACTAGACATTACATTAATATAAAGGTCATCAAACCATCCTAAACAAAGAAAATACCAGTTTATAATCACAGCTACAGAACTTGATGAAACGTGACGCTTTGTCCTTGTTTGCTTCTTTTGTTTGTGTGATGTGCAGTGCTGGGTACCGTAGTACTCAAGTACATTTACTCCCTCACATGCACTTGAGTAGATTTTCACCACAACATATACTTCTGAGAGCAGCTGTTTTGCAGAATACTTTCTACTAAATTACATTTGTGATGAAATAAATGTACTTCTACTTAGTCAAACTTTACTCCAGCTCAATGAGTAGCAGTGAAAAAAAGATTTAATACATTTTTAAAAATCAATTAAATTAAAAATTATCAAGCAAATTACCTAAATGAATTACATGAGCACCGAGGAGATCAGAAAAAGCAAACAAAATGAATAGAAATGTGCAACAATGGTCAGAAAAAAATAACAAAATGAACACAAATGTGCAACAATGATCAGAAAAAAGAACAAAATAAACAGAGATGTATAAAATTGATTTAAAAAGGCAAGAAAATGAGCAGAAATGTACAAAGTGATCAGAAAAAGCTATACAGTGAACAGAAAGGTAAAAAAAAAATCTACCCGCCACTGAACATAAATGATACGATGAAAACAATGAACATGTCCATTTTTAATGACAGCTACAGAACTTGATGAACCATTATGGTGTCATGTTTGCTTCTTTCGGTTTACTTAGTCATGTGTGATGTGCGCTGATGATACAATCTCCGTTCTATGCCCCCCTCCCCCCATCTATTTATTTTGAATAATGAGCCTGTTTTAAAAAATGCAAGAAGTAGAAAGGATGGATATTTAGTTTAAAATGTAGAGTTGTTAGAAAAGTACAGATACGTGGAAACAGCACTGCATAAGAATTATTTGTGCTTTCTTGCTTTTCACCTGTGGTAACTGTGTTCCATATTTTGAATTTTGAATTTAAAATGAGTTTTTTTTGTTTTTTTCCTTACAGCTTCATTTACATTAAAACAGCTCAAATAGAAAACCTGTTTTTCTCTGGAGGCATTTCCTCCTCACTCTGTTCTTGTTAACACATACAGTATTTGTTTGTGGTTACACAGGGAGGAGAAAGGAGGGCGAGGTGAGAGGCAAGGAAACCATCATACCCCCTTCTGAGATGGACAAGCCCCTATTATCCCCTTATCCACCCCCCTCCTCCTTCGCTGAGTGGGGGCTCATAATTGGACCTTTGTGCTGTGTGTGAATTCTTCGCCTGCACACACTTTCCCAGACCGTGTCCGGCCACCAAACAGATGGGGTCTGTATGCAGGGGACACACACACACCCACAAACATCACACACATACACGCAGTGGGTCAGATCCACTGGACATGTCACACACCCTTGCCAGACCCTTCTCATGCCCCAGTAATATAAAAAAATGCAGCACAATAACAGAACAAGTAGTACAGATTGGCCCTTTTTTGGGCCCGAAATCGACAACGTTCAATAATGTTTTTGTAGCATTTGAAGTCACAGAGGGAGAATGCATCATTTTTGGAAAAAGACGGAGAAAGAAAGGCAATGGCCAAAGGTCTATTATCTGGCCTTTTCTTGGCTTTGTCCACATTATTGAACATTGTAGTAAGTAGCATGGCTTGGAAGAAAGCAACATATTGCCAAGGCAACCAGTGCCACCAATTGTCTGATGGTACTTTAGAGCTTGCAGCTGCACAGGCTCCTCTCTGAATGAGCCCTATTTTGGCCATTGGAAATAAAGGCAAGTAGAGGGAACGAGTATGTGTGTGTGTGTGTGTGTGGACTGGGGCCTCCCTCTTTCTGTCTTTCAAAAGTATCAAGGGTTGTGTTGCTTTTCCTTCCTTTCTGTCCTGTCCTGCCTCATTCCCCATGTCTTCAGTTTGTATTTGCCACTCACTCACTTTCCCACCTCATCCCTCACTTTGTCGCCAGCTCCGTCACATGCCCTCTTTATTCTTTTCACTCACTCTGTCATTCAGTCCTCCTCTGTTTCCGCTCTCTCTCTCTCTCTCTCCGTGTGTCTCTCGCTCTCTGTCAGGTACGTCTGCATGCGAAGAGATAACTGTGCACCGATTTTCTCTGTAAGTCAGCCACTTGTTAAGCCTGTCGGATCTGCTTCATTTGGACACTTCTATCCATCAGCAAACGAGCTCTGTGATCCATATCTCCTATTCTGCACTGAGCCCCTCTTGTTTCTGCACAGTGGAAGGAAAAACACAACCTTTTGTCCTATAAAAACATTACAAAAGCACGTTTTATGCCCTGAGATTGGTATCGGATGGCAGCAAATTGGTCATTTATGAAGAGGTATGATGCCTGTGTTGGCCTGTCTCCTTATATCTTTTATGACAAATACCTACGGTGCCAGTCACAAGTTTGGACACACCTTCTTCTGTGTTTTTTAATTCATTTTTATTAATTTCAACACTGTACATTAACAGACATCCACACTGTGAAAGAACATGATTGGAATTATGTAGTAAACAACTAAACAACCAAGAATATGTTTTATGTTTCAGATTGTCCGAAATAGCCACATTTAGCTTTGAGACAACCTTGCACAACGATGGCATTCTGTCATCAGATTCAGGAGGTAGTCAGCTGGAACAGTTTCCAGATTACAGGTGCATCTTGTCAAGAGTTAATCTGTGCCATTTTTATGCAAACTAACAGTTTCTAGAGGTTCCTCTGTTAAAGTAAGAAGAGACTGTCTTTTCTTTTTACTGAAATGAGTGTTTCTTGACATAAAATTTGTACAGTAGTTGTAGTAGCACTAATAAGCCTATAAAGCTTGGGAATTTGCAAAGCAGTCTGGGAAAATTGTGGCCATGTTTTTGTCAGGAGAATTGTAAACAAAGGTATAGAGAGACTGGCATTGATAACACATCAACCTACCATTGTAAAAAGTGATCTAATATTGAAACGTTGGTCTGAAACAGAGGCTATTTTCATACAGTCACTATGAAGAGTCCCATTGGTCCCAAAATCCACTGCACTGGTGACGTCACATTCCCAAGCCCTACTGACTCTGCATGCACGATTCCTGTGCACGAGACTACTGATGGGCTAGAGCACATACAGTACGAACTGACATAAACTAACTCTTGACAAGACACATCTGTGCAATGAAATCATTTCAGGTTATGACCTTACCTTATGATTCTAATGAGATAATGCAAAGCTGTCATCTTGCCATACTATCCTACACATTTGTACAGTAGTTGTAGTAGCACTAATAGGGTATTGGCTGGACACAACACAGCCGATGGTCTAAAGCAAATTTAGAAGACAAGAAATGACTCACCTGTCTTGTGAAAACTGTTCTACCTTATGAATCAGGTGAGAGAATGCCATGAGTGCACAAAGCTGTCATCATAAATATGGCAATTTTGGACAATCTAAAACATGTTGTGAGTTATTAGACATTTTATTTTGTTTACTACATAATCCCCTACAGGTTCTTTCACAGTTTGGATGTCACCAGTATTAATGTACAATGCTGAAAGTAATAAAAAGAAAAAAAAAAAGAAAATCCACTGAAGGGGAAGATGTGTCCAAACTTTTGGCTGACAGAGTACACGCTTTTCACTATAAGAGCAGGACACATTGGTGCTTTCATAATTTAAAGCAAATATGATGGTTTCTGGCAGGGATTTCCTCCAGATCAATAGTCGATGTTTTTTTAGGACGGAATGCCTGAGGTCTGACCAACAGGTGCTGCAGAGCGCCACCATGTGGTGAGAATCCAGAGCCCGCTGGGAGCAGGCAAGGCCCGGTGCTGCTGCAGCCTCCACGTTCATCTGTGAGGGAATCGCCTTCATTAAACCAGGCAGAACTGTAAACTTGATCCAGGACGTAGGAGCGTTTAATACGCTCGCCCACACAGACCTCGTGAGGAGATGGTTTCACACCAAACTTCCTTGAACTCATACATATTCCTGTCTGACACAACAACCACGATGTTGACGACATTCAGTGTAAACTCAGCGAACGGTAGATGTTTACCTGGTTAAAAGTAAGATTCAATGCCACTGCCTTATTATTTTTTAGTATCATATGTAATGCAGTGTTATTACTTTCATATTTCATTTTAATGCTACTTCTAATGGTTTTATTTTTTATCTGGCTCACTCATTTTTGTATTTCATCTGGTAGAAAAAGTTCCACTGGGGTGTATAAATCTTATCATGTATTTCTTTTACTTTTAGGCCAAGGTGGGTACTACTCAAGTACTTTTACTCCTGCAGCAACGTTCATGCTGTCTTCAACAAATTAGTACATTTACTGTTTTTCTTTTTTGTAGACAGACATAAGTTTGTTTAACTTGACATGTTTTGACAACTTCCTCTCGTCTTCCTCAGAAGGGTCACATGATGTTACTGTGACGTCTTGCTTGCTGTCTACAAAAAAGAATAACAGTAAATGTACTGCTTTTACTCCTTCACATGTAGTTGAGTAGATTTTTTTTTCAAGAAAAATGTACTTCTGAGAATAGTTAGTCTGCAGAATATATTTTACTCTTACTCAGTTTCATTTGTGATGAATATCATGTCCATCTACTCAGTTACATTGGGCCACAGCTCAACGAGCAGGAGTAAAATAGAAACAAAATAATCAATTTAATTCTAAAATGAACAAGATATTCAAGTATTTTAACAAAATAAATTCACCAAAATGAAATGAAAAACCTAAAAGTAACAAAATAAGCGGAAATGTACAATAATAATCACCAAAATGAGCAAAATAGGCACATAAAAAGAACAAGTAATGAACAAAATAAGCAACAAAATGAGCAAAAATGAAGAAAATGATCAAGTAAATGGGTAAAAGTGAACAGTGCAAGTAACAGTGATTAAAAAACAATCATTTAATTTATTTATTTTATTTATTTTTGTATTAATTTAACTCTTTAATTACTTTGTATTGCAGGGGCAGTATTGGGGGTTCCTTTGGGGGTACCAGTCTCTGACTGGTGTCTGCAGGAGGATGCATTCAGTGGCATCAGGGGTACGTGGGGGCTGGTCTCTTGGATGGCTCCGTTTGCTGGGGAGGCTGCGCTGCACTGGGTGGTCGGTGGCTTTGGCGTCCTGGTGGGGTTGCAGCACTGACGGGGGGATTTCCTTGGGTGCCTGGAGTGGTGGCCCACTTGGGGGTGTCGGGGGTTGCCCCCAGGGAGCGGGTGGTGGTTCTTGTCCTGTGGCTGCGGGGGGCTCAGACTGTGGTCTCCTTCCTGTGTCTCCTGGGGTGGGCAGGCGGGCGGCCTCTAGCCCCCAATACCTCTGGGGGCTGATGGGTGGCCAGGGTCACCCTCTGGCCCCCGGGGACCTGCTTGTGGCTTCTCACCTTCATTATAAGGCGCATTGTGTGTTGCAAACAGACAACAGTCTCACACATGCACACATACGTCATAATAATCTGTGTTGACGTATCAGTTTTCTGATGCTTTTGCATGTGCAGTTGCATGTTGTTGTGACTTTATTTTACAGATGCAGCAGCTGGTGATTCACTAAACCTCCATGGATGAAACAGAAGAATTTTGTTTTCACTTTTCTTTCCTTCTTTACCTCCCATCTTTGTTTCTTTTTCCCTCTGTCAGTTTGGCTTCTATAATTTTCAGCTCTGGCATTGTATTACTGTGTCATATCTCAAAATTAAAATATGATACCAAGTGGAGCTTGTAGTGGGTGTACAGAGCTCCTCTTTGCCTGGCACAACAACGCATTCAGATTACAGTTGTGCTTGGCCAGTTGCCAAACATGACAGGGGTTTAAAAAAAAAAAAACCCCGTCTTTTCCAGATTACAAGTCGTGGTTTTTTGCATAATCTGGCTAGGGGAGCGACAAATACATTGGAGTGACTTGTATAATAAAGAATTTCGAGTATTGGTTGTTTGTCACACTGGCAGCCGCTAGAGGGCGCTCTAGGCTTGTGTACCTTCATCTGCTGCATCTGTATGACTGACAATTTAAAATGTAGACGTTACCGGTAACAACCGTACCTGCCGTCAGCTTAACGCCGAACGTGTCGGGACCATCGCTTACCCAGTGAGGCGGGGAAGCGAGCCGAGAGCTCTCGCTTCTGGCGTTCCCCAAACAAATGCGACCTGTTCTGCAGAGCGACTAGTGCATGTTTTTTTTTCTTTATTATGCATTTTTTAGCCCGTGCGACTAACGTTCCGGAGCGACTTATCCCCCGGAAAATACGGTACATTTCTACTGAAGAAGAGGATGTGTGGCCTTTGGATCCTCAGCACAGATGAAGCCTTTGGTTGAAGCTGTAATAACGGACATGTGTCTGTCTGTCTGTGTCCACAGGCGGAATCCCCTCCATTTCCATTTCATCACAGATGCCATCGCTCAGCAGATCCTCTCCTCTCTGTTCCACACCTGGATGGTTCCAGCCGTTCGGGTTGATTTCTACGACGCAGACGAGCTCAAGGTGAGGAACGATGCTCCTTTCCTTTTGACTGCGATCAGTTCAGCCTCACTGACATCACACGAGCCTTCATAATCACTTACTTACTTAAAATTCCTCCGTAGAACTTGCACTGTTAAGCATCTTTTAATAATGCTGCTATGAAACGATACCGATGCCAGCCAGGCTTTGTGTTGCACGAGACCGAAAACTAATTTGCTGTTTCACGGATATTTGTGTATTTCAGTCTGAAGTTTCATGGATCCCAAACAAACATTACTCTGGAATCTATGGCCTGATGAAGCTAGTTCTCACCAAGACGCTGCCATCTGACCTGCAGAAAGTCATTGTCCTTGACACTGACATCACCTTTGCCACCGACATTGCTGAACTCTGGGCCGTTTTCCACAAGTTCAAAGGTAACAAACCCAGCTGTTTCTAAATTTGTGCAGGTTTCCCAACAATATGCCTTATAACCGGTGTGTTTAGTGGCTCCTCATCAATCAACTGAGCTGCACTGAAGTGTTTTTGAGTATCTTAAAAGATGTTTTTGTTGTATCTGAATTTATAGATTAAAAAACTAAGACACCAAGATAAATGAAGTCCCAACTTTTTTCACCTTCAATGTGACCTCTACAACGCAATTGAAAAACAAACTGAAACCTTTCAGGGAGGTGAAGTAAAAATAAACACCTGAGATAATGAGGTTGCACAAGTGTGCACCCCCTCTTATCACTGGAACTGTGTCTGTTGGGATTGAACCAGTTCCATTCAAACTCATGTTAAATGGGAGTCAACACACACCTGTCACCATTTAAAGTGCCTTTGATTAAACCCAAATAAAGTTCAGCTGTTGTCGTAGGCTTTTCCTGACATTTTTGTGGCCACATCTTCCAGCACAAGCCATGGTCCACAGAGAGCTTCCAAAGCATCAAA
>JAQQAE010001397.1:0-25728 GCA_029823295.1 Pseudamia nigra
CCGACCCTTGTGAGGATTAAGGGGTAGACGATGGATGGATGGAGGACAGTATTATACTAATATGGCAATTAACACCAGATGTTTTACATAACCTTTATTAGGAATAAATATATAAAACTGTCACGAAATGTGACTGGTCCATCCAAATTAAAGACTGAGGATGAACATACTTATAAAACGTATACACACAGTATATCTTGGTGCTCTATGACAAAGAGGAGTTGGTCTTTTTTTAACACAATTCAGTGTCAAAACTATGCAGTAAGTAGGGAACCATTCAGGTTGGAGTGGACCAGACCGTCTCAGAAAACATTAAGGAGCAGTCAATCTGTGAAAGTTTGACAGGCAGAATACTGAAGAATGGTCACATCCTGAACCACTGTTTCCACACTCAGACAATTTTCATCCTTACACTTCAAATGTCATTTGTGCGTACAGTTCCACTTCTGTTTTTCAGACTGCGAGTTGTGACCTGAAGTGGCCTTACTGGAAGCTGTATCACCTGCGGATGCGGTTCTTTTGAAATATGTTGGGATATGTTTTCTGGGCATGAGAGCAAGAGGCACAGCAGACACTTCGGTAGTACGGGTAAATGCAGAGTCGGGCTTGAACCACCACCATGCAGTTAGGATACTGGTCACTGCACAGTGGATCTGAAAAGAAGACAAGCCAAATATTATAATGTGCTTTGGCTCACAAATTCACACTCAAGTACAGACAAGTGAAATAAGTGAAAGATTCAAAAATACAGTAGCATATATCACAATAACATGTCTTTTGAATATTTTAATGGCGTGTTCAATTCAATTCAATTCAATCTTTATTTTTATAGCGCCAATCATAATCGGCGATTATCTCTATGCGCTTCACAATTCGAGGCTGAAACCTCATGACTATACAGAGATTAAATCCAACAGAACCACCGAGAGCAAGCCAAGGGCGACGGGGTAGGAAAAACTAGTTTTAACACTTTTAACTTCTTTGTTCCTCATTATCTGTCACCTAAAATATTGTACGGTCTTCACACCCAGCTGTTAGTATTTACAAATTACTCATTACAGCACAAAAATAATAGATCCAAACCCACAGAGTTTTGTGAATTGATTTAAATACTATTAGCTCATTGATAGGTAAATTGTTACACCTAAAGGTACAGTGTGTAGGATTTAGTGGCATCTAGTGGTGAATTCACACACAACCACTAGTTACAAACTATTCTGGAAAAGCAGCGGAGTAATAGGGAAGGAAGAGGACCTGCTCCCTCTGTAGATTTTCAAGATTATTTACCAGCATGACAGTGCTTGGGGACTTACTTATCTCAGCTAGACAAGGCTGTTTGTTGCATTCTTCTCGATTCTCTGGGGTCACGCTGAGGTCACACTGGTCGCTCATGGCGATGTTGTCAGTCAGACATCGCACCTCACGCACACGGTAGCCGCCATTGCAGGAGCGTGAGCACTGTTATAAAAGACAGAGGATGAGACAGATTCTACTCCAGCAATCAAAGGTGCAGACACCGCAGTGTGAGAAATTAACACTTTAAGGACAGAGCCACCCAAATTCTCCATGCACCTATGCACCATTTCTAGTCTGCAAATATTGCATTTGCAAATGCAAGTAATGCTTGAAGTTCAATCATGCGTTAAATTTCCACTGCATATTGTTTTAAATGACTTGAATTATACTGCCTTGCCAAAAAAGTCACACACTAATATTTCATTGGACCACCTTGAGCTTTGACTATGGCATGCATTTGCTGTGGCATCATTTCCATGAGCTTCTGCAATGTCACAACATTTAATTCCATCTAGAGTTGCATTCATTTTTCACCAAAATCTTATATTGATGATGGTAGAGTCAGACCACTGCTCAAAGTCCTCCAGCACATCCCAAAGATTCTCAATGGGGTTAAGGTCTGGACTCTGTGGAGGCCAATCCATGAAAATGATGTGAAAAATATGTCTCATGCCTCCTGAACCACTCTTTCACAGTTTGAGCTTCATGAATCCTGGCATTGTCATCTTGGAATATGTCTGTGCCATCAGGGAAGAAAAAAAATCCATTGATGGAATAACTTGGTACCAGTAATTCAGTATAGTCAGGTCATCAGCTGACCTCATTCTTTAGACAGATGACATTGCTGAACCTAGACCTGACCAACTGCAGCAACCACAGATCACAGCACTGCCCCACAGGCTCGTACAGTAGGCACTAGGCATGATGGGGTGCATCACTTCGTCCAACTGTCTTCTTAACCTGATGCTCCATCGCTCTGGAACAGGGTAAATCTGGACTCATCAGACCACATGACCTTCCTCCATTGCTCCAGAGTCCAATCTTTATGCTCCCTAGCAAACTAAAGTCTTTTTTTCTAATTATCCTCACTGATAAGTTATTTTCTTAAGGCTACCCAGCTGTTTAGTCCCAATCCCTTGAGTTCCTTCACATAGTGTGTGGAAATGCTCTACTTTCACTATTAAATATAGCCCTGAGTTCTACTGTTTTTTTTTTAATTATTTGATTTCACCAAACGTTTAAGTGATCACTGGTCACAATCATTCAAGATTTTTTTCTGACCACATTTCTTTCTCGAAGATGATGGTTCCCCACGATCCTTGCAGTTTCTAATAATGCAATGGGCTGTGCTTTATCCAATTGTAGCTGTTTCAACAATCTCCTTAGATGTGTTCTTTGTCAATAATTTCACCCTTCTGAAACAGATTAACATTTTTACCACAACCACTGGATGTATCTTTGACATGGTTGTTTAAGAAACGAGAAGCTTACTTACTGCATCAGTTAGGGTTAAAGAACTTGTTGCCAGCTGAAACATAATCACCCACAGAGTAATTATGCAGTGGGAGGCTCTTCTGTATTTGCTTAGTTAAATCCAGGTGGTGACGTTTTTTGTCAAGGCAGCGTATTTTTCAGGTGGAATGCAAACAAATGCTCCTGCCTAAAAGCCCTGAATGTTTAACACAAATCAATGCATTTCCATATATGTAAATTATATCCAGTGGCTGTTATTGGTATAAACACCCATATTTTTATTTATATTTTCATATTTTATTAAAACAGAGTAATGGCCAGTTAAAACAGCTGTGGGTAAATTGGACACTTATGCTCACCTCCAGTAATATCTAGCCATATCAATAGCACCAGTTTTAAATGCTGAGATTTTGAAATATCCCCCTGAATACATCTATCTCTGCTCCTTTACCCTGGAGATGAATTGCATTTCTTTGTGCTGTTTCAAAGAAGGACACAATGTCACTTGAGATACGATTCAGCTGGTCTTTCCACTTCTGGATGCTCAAAATTCTCCTCAGACTACACTGTCAAGGTTGTTGTCTTTACTGGATCAGCTATCTACACATATTTTACACATATTTTTTATTATTATATGGCTTCTTCACATTTTATTTAGCATCTATTGTATTGAATTGGCACCACGCATGGTTTTGCAATAACATATAAAAGTTAGTCTGATAAACTAAATGAACAGAAAACTACTGATATTTACAACCAGTTCAATCAAGTATTAACAGTATTTATTTGTGTATCAGAAATTATTAGTGTCACTAGGTGCATCATGGAGTCACTCACCGCGCTCCAGTCTGTGACATACCACTGAACTCCACATGGCTTCAGTCTGCAGGGCTGAGCTGTGATTGGCCGAGGCAGACTGGAACATTTTATCTCGTCAACAACCTCCATATGACTGTTGTTATTGAGAATACAAGCAATTTTCCTGGTCTGGGTGCCATTTCCACACTCTGCAGAACACTTCAATACACACATACAGCAGTGGAAGAAGTATTATTCAGATCATGCACTTCAGAAACACCACACTATAAAAATGCAGCCCTACAATTAAAAGTTCCACAAAGTTTTATGAGCCAAATGTACTTGAGGTATGAAAATTAAAAATAGCCAACTGTGACTTTATGTAAAGACATCTCTGTCAATGTTTTACTATGATGTTTTGGTTCATTTTTACTGTTGCCTTAATGTTTATTTTTCACGTTACAGCTCCTGTGACGTTGTTTAAGTTTGAGTTGATTTGAGGTACAGAAGCAAAGCGTATTCTATAAGATCATCATATCTTCGTCGTATCGCTGTCCTGGGAGAACCACATATCTTTATCTACGTGCACACATTGTAGCATAAAAAAAATGAAACACTATTTTATTCTATAAGACCACAGTCTATATTCTATAGAATGATCATATGTGTCATTGTCCTGCGAGAGCCACATATCAGTAAAAACTTAATTTTTTGAGATTTCAGAAAAGTTCACTTTTCAAGTTTGTGACACTGTTTTTTCCAACGCAACTAAGATGGTTTTTAAAGCATTTATGTACAGTATGTCAATAAGGGGAAACATTTCTCAACCCATAAAGGAACGCTTCACTTTTCTGTTCATCACAAACATTCATAATCATTCTGTTTGGTCATACATGGTTTTCACTGGACAGAAAGAAGATGGAATATTGTAATATGAAAAGCAATTAAACCCATCAGGGAGTAAAAAGTACTATATTTCCAGATGTGTAGATCTTATGTACAAATATGTGAACACTTCAGACATGGCTTTAAGATGCTGTTTTCAAAGATTACCTGACCCCACGGCCCTTTGTACCACTCCAGGCGCTGTTGGCATAGGCCTGAGTCACATGATGTCACTTCCGGTGGCCGCTCCCCTTCACAGCTGCCCAGTGGGAGTTCAGTCACATGGTCCATCAGGCATACTGCTGTCCGAGTTCGATTCCCTCTGCCACACTCTGCAGTGCACTGAGGCATATTATATGCAAATATCTTCTTAAGCAGTGCCAGTTTAAGAATTTCCACTCACAAACTGCATTAGTTTCTAATAGTGTTACCTGTTGGCTCCAGAGGGAAGTGAACCAGCTGCGTGCACAGTCTCCCATGTCACAATTCTGAAATGTGTCTGGCTTTAGGTTCATGTTACATTCCTCATCCGGCTCTACTTCACCCTGGTTGCTGAGACACACCACCTCCCTGCTGCGCTGGCCCACTCCACATGGCACTGAACACTGAGTAACAGTTTATTTTCTTATGACTGTATATTTTCATTGTATTCACGATTTGTGTCATTTCATTCAGCCAACTTTGCTTTTGATAAACTGGGCTTTATAATACTTTTTGATCACTAAACTGTTCATATATCTAAGTATACTATATCATATACTAAAGAGTGTGTCATGACCAGTAAATGCATTTAGAAAAGGTCATGATACACAGTGACAATAAGTCCATTAATAGAAGCATGTTTTACTTGTGCTTGTTTTCTTACCGGGCTCCACTCGGACCGGATCTCCCACTGGCTGCAAATCTTCAGCTGACAGGTCGACTGTGTCACTGGCATGTCAGAGGAACCACACTGGTCTTGTGCTACAGTAACTGCAGTCTCTGTCCCATTTGCATGCACATGGGTGACCTGGCGGCAAATGACCTGGCGGTGCTGGTATCCAGGTCCACACTTCCTGGTGCAGTCAGACCACTCGCCAACATCCCAACTGTCAGTCAGTCACAGACAGCAGAGAGAAGGATGAAGGAAGTGAGATCAATTTGTGTACCACAAAATATATGAGTTACATAACCTTTCTCACACAGAGATTGTCCCAGCTTTTTTGACTACAGTTAATAGGCATGGGAACCAAAAAAACTCACAGTCTAACACCATCATGATTCATTGCCCAAAGGTATGTAGATAAATTAATATATTTATAAATAAATAAATTATGATATACATAATGTATTACAAGACAAGTATCGTCAATATATAAAAATGGCTGTGTAAATAAAGGAAAAACGCACTGCCCTGGGGTGTCAGTTTTACAAAAACTGACATGATCCTTAACACAGTGAGTGCAACTTCAAGGGCCTCATGTGTCATCATCCCAAGGAGAAGGCTGCATAGTTTGATAAAAATACTAATATTTGGTGTTGATGTTACAATAACATGTTGTAGAGAGGAGATAACACATGTATTGCAGCTGAATATTTTATCCTACCCCTAATAGTTAGTGTGTGGTCAGCTGATCCTGTTCCACGTGTGGTGTTATAAAAGTTATACTTTACTTTCAAGTCTGTTTGTGCAGCAGAACCTCAGCTGTTTCTTCTTTGTATATTTGCACTGAAGTTTCAGTTTGGCAACCCTCTATTGCTACTTTATTTCCAGTAGAAACAAATATTTCAGACTGACAGCTAGAATGGATCACTGACACAGTGGGTAAAATATCTGACTGACAATCAAACGTAGAATTAATGCACTAATGCCCCACTACATCTTGGCGACAGTAAGATCTAGTGGTATTTACCACAGTACATGAAAACCAAACCCACACCAAAGTGAGTCATTGTGATTGACTGTGACTGGTGACTGACTTATGGCAGGAATGTGTGAGTGATGATGGCTTCACCCTGAAAGTCACAGCACCATGTGGAACTAATACTGTGTATGCGTGTTAGTCTCTATGTATGTGTCATTGCTGATGTCTGGGATTTCAGGTGTGTGTTTCTTACTATGCAGGGCATGACTGGGGGTTGCAGTCCTCTTCCCGGTTTGTTGGTTCAAGAGCAGAGTCACAGAGGTCAGCTGGAACAGTCACCTGGGAATCCTTCTCAACACACTCCCAGAGAGTTTGACGCCTGCCTGGCAAGGGTTACAAAACACAAGCATGCACACAAGACTGAGCATGTAAATGCACATTTGTTTGCCACAGATGAACATTTTCACACAGTTACCATACTTTTATACAGAGGAGTACAGACATCTAACGAGAATGCTCTGGTAAAACTTCATGGTATATGATGTTGCTTCCTTACCAATACCACAGGTAGTGCTACACTCTGTGTGCCCAGTCTTTGTCCATGTGTGGATGGGTGTGGGAGCAGAGGTTGTGTCAGGGTCAGAGGGGACCTGGTTAGGATGGGGCTTCTCGTTAATGATGTCATTTTTTGTGACATCTCCTTGCATGACTGTACCCTCTGGGTGTGATGGCTTTACTGTCTCAGCTTCAGGGGAAAGGAAGGAGTAATTATTAACAAAAAAGAATGAAACAATGAAAACTACAAATACAAATAAAAAATTACTATCTATTATTACCTTGATACAGTTAATGTGTAGGCCAGAGTTTGCAGGCTGGTACAGCAATGATATAATTTAAAGCCAAGGAGATAATGGGATGAATGAAGTGAAAAATTACATTGATGTGCTTTTAAAATGGAATGTACTGTATGTGAAATATACTAACTCTCTTGTAAAGACCTTATTTTTTAGGCAAATCACATCTTTGTCATTCTTATTAATCACAGCTTATATATTAGTCACTTATTCAGGAATGTCCATATAGCTGCACAATCTATAGACTTTAGTGCATTGGGAATTTGAACAGTAATGAATGCTCACCGTTTTGTGTCATCCCTCAGAGGTATAGTGTCCAGTGATTTATCTATTAGTGGAATGCACTATTGGGGGATATTATAAAAGTGACGAATACTCTTTTTGTTTTGGGACTATATAGCACATACACATGGTCATTCCCTGGTGGAGAAGAAATACGTCTCATCGTAACTCCTCCCATGCTCAACCTGAGCAGAGGATTAATCAGACTAATCGAAAGCAGATGTGGAGGTGTGCACAGTCTTTGAGCTATGCTCTGTACTTTCAGATACTTTAGGATCCTTTTAATTAAATTATTATTTGTTACTGTCAACAGACACAAAATCAAGCAAGCTCTTTAATGAAGGTTAAATATTTGGTAATGAAATAAAATCTGACTCTAGTGATGGCTGCTTATTGTCTCAGTGTGTGGTGCAGAGCTCTGTGCCAGAACAAGGCTTGGCTGTCTGCCTGCTCATATCAAATGTCATTGAAAAACACTAATCAAATTTTTGAAATGACAATTTTATTGAAAATGATAACATATTGGCGTCACTGTGACCTTACAGTAAGATCTGAGCTAAAGACACACATTCTCTGTCACACACACACGCACACACACAGCTCTGTACATGTAGACATGGACATGTGTTATATGTTATCATCCCCGAGGACAGAACAGAGTATTTAGAAGGCAAAATAGCATTAGAGGTCTTTAGGGCTACTCATACAGTTATGTGTGTGTTAGTGTGTGCACTCACCCAGGGGTAGGACATCCGAGTGTGTAACAGGCTCAGGAGTGGGATGTATGTTTGGTAAAGGTACACTGTACTCAAAGTACATACTAGGACCCGCTTGCTGGTAGATCAACTGGAGAAGTGAACAAAGATTATCTGGTTATAATGTCATGTAACTTTACATTTTTGTGACTGATGACTGTGGTTTAGGTTTTGGGAAATTCTTTTGAAAATATTGAACACTTGTGTTCTGGTGAGTTGTTTATGCATATATTTGTGTCTTTTCTGCTTGGGTTTATGAAGGGGACAAATAATTTTTTATTAAAAATGAAGAAAATTAACAAAGATGACTAAAATTAGCAACAATCAGAAAAAAATGGCACCAAAAATTCATTACAAACTGACAAAATATCTAAATTTTTACTGCAAATTAACCCACATACATTACATATGTATTTTGGAATGTCAATAAATCAAAATGTGTGTATTACATAAACATGCAGGTCAGCGGTCAGTGGTCCAGGTGCTGTGATGGACTCTCCACTGCGGGAACGGATTTCATTTGGTCGCTTGTACAATAGCTGTGTCCCCAGTGCAGAGAAGATCCCAGGCCTGTCAATCACCCAGTTACCGTTGAGAATGGAAACACCATTTTTCATCTGCAGCGCTGGAGGAAAATATAAAACCTGTTTTCATTATGATTGTGATTTTACACTAATATGTACATAGTTTATTTGCAGCTCTGTTTTATCTGTATAGTCATATTTCATAGTTATAGTTCTGCATAGTTTATTTTTTTTAGCATTATGACTTATTGATTTCATACTGTAGATTCTATATTGTTTGGCATTCATTGTGGACAGCAAAGAAAGTATTTCATTGCACGGGGAAACGTGATTCCTTACTGTACCTAGGACAATAATGCTTTGAATCTTGAATCTACTGATAGACGTATGTGCATGACGGTGGAGGAGGAAGTTTTCAGCAGCAATGTAGCAAAGCATAAATACTCCATTACAAGTAAGTCCTGCATAAGCAATTCAACTTAAGAGAAAGTACAGAAGATTTACCTGAAAAATATAGTTGAAGTATTATGAAAATATTGCTTTGGTGTTTCCGACAGTGTGTATATAACATGTTACCACTGAAACTCAAAAAGGAACCACTTTGAGCCAGTTTTTGAGTTCATATCCCATTTTATATAGAGGACTACTATAAATGTGAGAGTCATGGGATCATTAATGAAGGAGCAAAGAAGAAAAGACAAATTTCTCAGACACAAATCTGTTTTAACTTTGCTGCCTTTTTCTCCAATCTATGATTTTTGGCTAGATATTTGATGATTTTTTTAAAACAAAACCATGTGAGAAATTTAGAGGGGAAAAAATCCTATTTGCTGGAGCTGGTAAGAACTAGAAAATCTGAAACGTGAGCTGTCTATACACTGACATCACAGGGGAAAATGTAAAAGTTTAAAGCCACTGGTATAATTTTTAACATGTTGTTTTAGTTTAAAAATTGATCTGAAAAGACACTAAAGATGTCAAATGATGTATAAATCACATGAAATAAGTACACAAGCAAACTCAAAATTGTACTTTAGCACGGCACTTGAGTATTGTGTTACAGTATCGGGTGGTAAATCTCTTTCAACTGTTTCTTGTGAGGACTGGGGTTGTAGGCACAAACATAAAAACATTGCATTTAATGGATAAGGTTTGTTTGAGGGTGACGAGTAAGTAAATGAGTGATGTGGTTATGTGGTAATGTCCGTATACATTATGAACCACAGTGTGTGTGGGTCTGTGTGCGTATACCTAGGTAATTTCTGCTCTTTACAGTCTCCTGTATGCTGATGTTGCGTGCTCCTGCAGGAATTTCTGTAATCTTGTGGTAGCCAACACGGAGGAAAGTCCGAGAGAAATTCCCCTTCACTACCTCATACCCCTGCCAACAGACACACACATGGTTATGTTTCCCAAAGCTGCAGGTACGAACACTTTATGTCTCCACCCACTGTTCAAACGGTTTCAGAATTTGTAATCATGAGTAAATCAAGCTTCCACTGATTGGAACTGCTCCTTTTCCCTTGTTTTCACTCATCCATTGTGGACTCCAACTAACTGGTTCTTTATTGTTGGAAAGCCCACAGCTCTCTCAGTCCAGTCCAACAGTTGGTTTGAGTTGAGACTTTCTAGTTTTGTTCTCCATTACTCCTCTGCACACATTTTCATGCACATGCTCAGATGTTGTTCCCTGTATGTAATGTCTATTTCAGTGGTCCTCTAAGGTTCTTAGTACTGTTTCTTGTTCATGCTTCACGTAAAGTATGGTATTAAGTGTCAAAGACAGGGATAATCCAAAACAATAATATAAAAGTACTCTAGAACAAAAGTTTTGACCTCAGGTGAATGCAATGGCTGAAGTGATGTCCATTTCTGTGTTTGCAGAAGCAGTTGCATGACAGGTTGATACATGCATGGAGATTTAGAACATGCATGTGTATTTTCTAAGACCCATTGAATTTCTTACCTTCACGGGGGGTGAACTGACAGTGGTGTCCAAGGAAGCAGCACCAGAGAGAAGCCACAGAACACAAAGATGTAGGATGAGGCGGAGGAGCGCTGGAGGTTGACCCTGCCATGAGGAGCAGAGCTGCTGCCACAGTCTAGCCATGGAGAAACTGAAGGAGGACACTCACACACATACACACACGCAGAGGGGTATGTGTGTGTGCATGTTAAACAGAGGGAGTGTGTCGCTGTGAGGTGGGGTGGGCTAGAAGGGTGGGAGGAATAAGGACAACATTTGGAAGAGATGTAAAGAAAAATATTGGTAGAAAAAAGGGATTTCCAACTGAGTCACACCCATTTTAATTCTAATCAGTGTTTTGACAGCTCATGGCCTGTGTGTGTTGTATGAGGAGAAGCTCCTGTAGTGTATCCTAAATCTTTCCAAAACCAATAAGTTTCCCTGTGAATCGTCATGCAAGATTGTGAAACTTTGGACACACATCAGTCTTGATTTTGCTCTGACTCCACCACCCCATTCTTGCTTTTCACTTGACAAGTCTTTCTTGTTCAGAGTTATGGCCGAATTTCATTTCAAAACAAAGAATGCAAAAATATATAAGGCTCAAAAATATGCCAGAATATCCATTTTCCGCTTATTACTTTCTCCTACTCCGTAGTAAACACAAAACATGTGAAGTACATTGTGCTCAGTAGTGATTCATTATCCTTTACCGGTGATTCACACCCAAATGATGCCTATGGTTTAGTGACTCATTCACCACATTACCATTTTGAGGAACAACCAGATAAATTCAGAGATTACTGTAAATCTGTTGGCAGAGATTCAGAACTCATATTTAAGAGTTTATGGTAGTATTTGAAGGGAAATCTGAACACATATGCGTGTAACATATTCCCTTGGCTGAATGTTTTAGTTCTGGGCAGGGGTCTGTTAAAATCCTGTAAACACACTGTGTAGCGTAACTAGCCTGGCTCTTTAATGTTTCACTGTTTTATGGTGGAGATTGAGAGGAGATGAAAGTGGCACAAAGCAGAATCGTCTGATTGTTGTACTTATGTAAAATCAAGAGGAACCGGGTGGATATATTATGCTATTTTTACATGTTATGTGTTTGTTGTATGATGGAGCCACAATTTAACCACTTGCCCTAAATTGTGTGTGACCTGTAACGGTTCACAATGGGGGAAAAATGGCAAGGGCTGATATTTTTATGACTTCTCAAAGGCAAAAGTAGGCCATATCTGTTCATATGTGACTCAGATCTATTTCTTAAGACAATGTGAACAACACTAATCACATGGAACTGGACCCATCAAGCTCTGATGCAGGCCACTTTGGCAGTATTCCCACTGAAAGACTTTGTGTTTTATTCAGATTTATGGCACAGATGTTTTTTTGTTTTGTTTTTTTTTTTCTCTTGGTTGTTCACATTATTCTTGTAGCTGGGATTATATTCTGGTATAAGATTGTCAGGCCCCTGATGCACAGAAACAATGACTCCCTGTAGGACTGAGTTGGGGTGAATCTCAATCTAGAGTGATGTAAAAGCAACAGTACTGATCTTACGGTTTACAATGACATCACATATCAAAACATCTGATTCAGAACCACATACTGAAGGGGAAATGATCAGAACTAATAAGATTAGGTTCCACATGACTTGAGGTTCACACTGTCATGAGAAACAAGAGATGTTAGTCACATAACAGCAAAAGATCTGATTTGAGCCCAGTTTGCCTACGATATGAACACAGCCTTCCGTAGTGGTCCTCTGTCTGATACAGATCTCATGTTTTATAACATGACCTCAGTTACAGAGAGTCATCACAATAAACTCTGAAGTGGATGGAGTCACTCAGACACTAAAGTAGTTCAAATGAGAACAGCCTTGGATTTGTTCAGCAGTAAATGTGAGATACACATAAATGTAGCTGTAAAATGAATCCAGAACATTACTGATAATGATAAAACACCAACAGAGACCATTTAACTATATGATGATACTATTAACTTTTACAGGTACTGGAATATGCTTCATGATAGAAATTATGTGAAATGTCCTGTTATTGTCCATGTGGCTCAGCTTACGACTGTGGCAAATTCACAATGGAAACTGATACCGGTCACCTTTAAAGATAAAAATGTGAAAAGACCAGCCAAATCTCATCTGAGCAATGAATCTGAATTATGCACTAAGGCTGGTAGTGTGGATATAGCCTAAGATTTGTTTTGTGCTACATTCAGTCATATATTGACAAAGATATATGACTCACATATGTGTGGATAAAGGGCTATGAGGCATCAGGAGTAATGCAACGATCCAAATTCATGGTGAATCAGTGTGTTGACCATGGAAGATGAATGAGTGAGAAAGACACATAGAGTGTAGCCTGTGAAGGCTCTGTGAAGCCTCTTAAGTGCACTAAAAGCAGCATGAGAAGAGATGACGCCAGTCACCATTTCCTGATCTTGGTTTTGCAGTACGCCTGTCTGCCTCTCCCCATCTGCATGTTTCTCTGACTGTTTTCGACTCTGTACGCTCTGACCCCACAGATGAGAGAGATCACTGATGTGCTGTCACGTAAACCATCATAATAGCACTGTTAAGTACCTACACTGTTATATTGTTCAACTATAGATTATATTTACATGCCCTCCCCTCTTTCTGGCACATATCCAGATGTAACACACTGGACACCCGCAGTAAATGCCCAATAGACAGGACGTAATGACACAGGCATTCTGGGAAACTCCATAAGTATGTCAGGGAATATGGGGAATCCTGTCCAAGACAGGTGCCGTTAGGATGAGAATGTCTGTGCTCCACTTTGACGACCAAACCTCAGCCATGTCTGATTACACACTCTATTTGTTATAAGCAGAGGTGTGAGGACTACACAGAAACGGTACTCAAGCAAAAGTGTGGTCATTTTATAAACAGTGATTCACACTGAAGTAGATGTACACATAAAAAGAAGTATTTGAGTAAAAGAGTAAAAAAAAGTATTGTTTTGATGCTTATTTTGTTGATTTTTTTCAATTCTTCTGGTTATCTTGTTCATTTTTTAAACTTAAATTATTGTTTGTGTTGCTTATCAAGTTCACCTATACTCATTTTGTTGTTTATTTTGTTCTTTGTTCAGTTTTTGTTTCTTATTTTCTTCATTTTTGTTCACTTGCTATATTATTTTTGATCATTTTTGGTCATTTTGTTGATTTTTTGCCCAATTTCTTGATTATGTTGTTCATTACTGTTAAATTATGTGCTTATTTTCTTTGTCTTTCCTTGTTTTGTTGTTTATTTTGTTCATCTATGCTTGTTATATTTTATCATTTATTTGACTATTTTGTAGAGTTTTATTTTTTATTATTTTATTAATTTTATGCTCATTTAGAAATTTTGTTGTCTTTTTTAGTTTTTTTTTTGTTAATTTTGGTGATAATTTTCACTTCACTTTATTAAGTTATCTTTAGTTTTTAATTCATTTAATTGATTACATTTTAATTGCATGTTTTGCTCCTACTCATTGAGCTGTGGTCATAGGTAATTGAGTAAAAGTAATTTTTTTCATCACTAATGTAACTGAGTAAGAGTAAAAAGTCTTCTGATAATCATCTTCTCTCAGAGGTATTCTCAAGTACATGCAGTGGAGTAAATGCAGTTGAGTTCCAAAACACCTTCTTAAAACAAATCTGCACATACAGTGAGTGACATGTAATTGTGCCACCTTACAGTAAAATATTAGTAATATTCTGCAGAGATTTTGCCTTCATAATTGCTCCTCTTTTGTTATTAAGCTACAGATGTTAAATGTATTGCAGTGCAGATTGTATGACATAAACTGACGGATAAAACACAACCTGGCTTCAGCCTTGGAAAGCCTGGATTTTCTGTTAAAACCAGTGACTGTAAAAGACCTGCCCCTTTAAAAAAGAAAAAAACATTACAACCACTTATATCTCTATAATCATGAAAGAAAAAAGTTGCATGTTATAAAGCGACTCAAAGGGGGAACACCCACTGGCTTACAGTATGTTACAGTACATTGAAAATATGTTTTAATGTGCAGTAAAATTGTGAGCTCATGCAGTTTTAGGAATGAAACAGACTTCACTGATGGATTTGTTTAAAAATCCATGCCCTGAAAGGCTTGCCTGTTCTGTTTCCTAATCTAATCTATATTTGGATGCTTGTTTGTGTTAAAGAATGACAAAAAATAAAAAATAAATAAATATTCCTTTTATTACACCCTTCAAAATCTTCTACCCTTCCTCATTTCCCTTTTCCTCCTCTTCTTTTCCTTTCTCCTTTTCCTTTCCATTTTGTTTTTGCCATCTCTCCACACACACTCTGAGCTCCCCTGTCTTTTCCTCCAGCTGTGGGTTGTTTGATGTCCCTCTGTCCTGTCCTGCCTGGCCAGCTGCCACAGAAACCAAATGAGGGGTTCTGTCAGTCCGCTGACACCTGGACATCCCCTAAACACCAGTTACTTCCTTAACGACCAACTCCTTGCCTAACACCCATGAGAAACATGTTGAAAAACCAACAGTCAATCACTTAAATTCCTTTGCTGTCTATCCATGTCATGGCTTAGGATGTAATATTGTCTTGGCTAGCATGTGCTGATTATACATTTTCCCCATAAGGCATAATTGCTATTTTGGTGGATCAGTGACAATGCAAGTACAGTTGGTTTTCCCTGTAGAGAAACAGATACTGTGGCGTTTACAGCACTACGACAAAACAGTGACAGTGAGAATGATTGTAAGAGGTCTGTTCAAATGCATCCGCTAGTCTCTGTGCCTCTCACCTTTTCCTGATTACAGGTTTGAGACTTGCAGGTGAAGGGACACACACCTTCTGACACCATAAATACACCCCTCTCTGGTCAGCGACAGCAACCACATACCTAAGGGGTCAAGGAGAGGAGGTTAGAAATTTCAATAGCCTTTTCATCCCACACATCGTGTGTACTTGCTCATGAATGCACATGAAACTACATATAGTATGTTGACAGGTAACCACTGCCTCTCAGATACGTAGGTGTTGTTCATGTTACAAATAAATGACTGTAGAATGTTTCTTGTGGTTGTCATTCTATCAGTTATGTTGCTTAAGTCGCACACAGGGATATAGACAGAGTTTCAAATTAGTTTTAAATGTATATGTGTGCAGATATCTGACAAATGTAATTATTCTCAAATGTATTCCATGTGTTTGTTAGGATGATGGTTTTTGCAGTCCTGACAATGCACAGTGCAAAGAACTGTAACCTGAAAATAAAGCTGTCAGACAAATAGAGTGGAACAAAATGTACAATATGTTCTTAGTGGAGTGGTTTATGAAGTTATAATGCTGATTAAAATGGAAATAGCTGATTAACAGTGAAGTAGGTATACACTCTCAGTCAAAAGTTTGCACCTTCTACTTCAATGCTTTTTTTGTTTTCAGTATTTTTGACAGTACATTAATACTGAATACATTCAAACGGTTAAATGAATGAATGAACTCTTTATTTCCAATTTTGCACACTCATGGCATCCTCTCATCAGATTCATCACCTGGATAAAGATTAGTTTATTAGCATTACGGTAATTGTCTCAAATGCCAATTTACTACACTCCAGACAGCATTTGACAGTTGTGGTGACTGCCTTTGCGGACACATAACTGAATGTTCTTTACCATTGTATGGATTTGTATAGCTGCTGTAGTTTCACTAATAAGGCTACTGAGTGTGTACCCACTCTTCCTCTACACAAAACAACTGATGGTCTGAAGCATATCAATTAAGAAAGAAATGACACAAATTAACTCTTGAAAAGTCACCTGTGCACATTGAGAACTGATCCAGGTGAGTATCTTGTGAGTCTAATGAGAAAATGCGATGAATGTGCCAATATTCATAAAAGCTACATGTGGGTACTTTGGACATTATAAAATATAATGCATGTCCTGGTTTGTGTAGCACTTTGTTTGCTGCATAATTGCACACATGTTATTTTACAGTTTGGATGTTTTCAGTATGACTGTACATTGCTAAAAATATTATAAAAATAAATAAAATACACTAAAGAAGAAAGGATGCCCACTACGTATATTTAAATATTTGATTTAACAGATACTGTTTTGTGCTGAAGGTCTCGGCTACTTGTCTCTCCAGTGATGAAAAACTACAATGGATGAAAATCATAGTTTTTTTACTTCATTACATGGTATACCAAGTACATTTCACATATATTATTATTTGGTTTATTTTGTTTCTTATTTTTAATCTAAAAATTGTAATTATGTGTCCCTATGTATTGTCATATGAGGTTATATGTCTGCAGTTCCTTACTCAGACAGAGGGGGGCGCAGGACACACACCGGAAGTAGAAAGTGCAGTGACGTCGAGGTGCGAAATTCAAACTTCAGTAACAAAACATTTTTGTCGGAGGGCTTTTCATGTGTCGTCTGTTGGACGTTAATACCTCTACACTTTTCAACGGTTACAAGACGCGTTTAGGTAAGTCAACTGTGCGAACAGACGGAATTCATTTGGGCTGTTGGAACATTTACTTACGTTATGTTTATCCCTTTGGTGTTTTAACGACTTCTGCATTAGTTAATGTTAGCTAACTTGAGCTCAACTACAAACGCTGGCTTATAGTGAATTACAAAATACGTGCCACACAGATGTATTTTCCCACTTTAACTGAATTTCTAGCTATCTGAGTGCCTTTGTATGATTAAAGATCCCGCCGCTTTAAATCGTGTCTGTGACCGTAGGCAGGTGAACACCGGGCGGCGGAAGCAGGGAGCATGCCCGTGGAAAGGACGGGGCCCCGCGGAGCTGAAGAGCTCCACAAACACTATGAAATGTATGAGACTATCGGCTCAGGTAATGTGTGTCAATGTTACATTTATGAGTGAAACACTCAATCAAGGCCTAAATCTCTCTGTGCTGAACCGCATGTTTCTCCAGGAGGCTTTGCGAAAGTCAAACTGGGTCGACACAGATTGACGGGAGAGAAGGTTGCTATTAAGATTATGAACAAGAAGGACCTCGGGGTGAGTCATTAAATATCTTGACCTTTTTATATGTACGTAGAACTTTTACTTAAAGTTTACTTAAAACACATCCAATACCAAGCGTGCAAGACCAATTTCTATTAACAGATGAGACTTTACGTTTAAAAATGTGACTAGCAAGTTACCACACCCACAGGAGATTGACTGCCTTGTTTTTCTGGCAGCCAAAATTACTGTGATATAGAAGAGAGGAGAAACAAACAACGTTGGTAACCTGTTATGATAGTCTTAAACATTTAACAGTTTTTTCATAGTCATGAAAAACATCTAAATTAAAGAGGAGGTTCATTTTACAGGCTTGGAAAAGGGATGAAATTAATGGAAAGGATCAAAAGTTTTGGAATAATCTAATACTGTAATTCACAAAGTAAGAATGCAGAGGCACTAACATAAAATTTTAAATAGATTTGAACTCTGAAGGTTTTTGGTGCTATGATGGATTTAATTTTTTTGGAAAAAGTGGCTCATTAACTCAGTGGTTTTTTTTTCTGAATATTTGCAGCAAATATAAAAACATATTAAAAAAATAACCAACAATTCTGGAATAAAAAGGTCTGCGTTTCGTTTGCAAAAATGTGCAGGAAACCTGTGTTAATCATTTTCCAGATTTATTTGTTCAGTCAGTTCCTGAATAATAATTTCAAGCTTTCATAGTTGCCATTTGTTCCGCTCTGTAAATTAGCATGGTTTGTTTCCACAGATTTTGTTGGTTTGAAATAATTACAAAAATAAAAAGAAACGTGCTACAAATAAAATACAAAAAGGGCGAACAAAACAAGCATAATATAAAAATGTGAGGATACACATGGAGCTCATCATTTCTCACAGGATGACCTGCCTCGTGTGAAAGTCGAGATTGAGGCAATGAAGAACCTCAGTCATCAGCACATCTGTCGTCTCTACCAAGTGATCGAGACTTCCACTCAGATCTTCATGGTGCTTGAGGTACATGTCCCTACACATGCACATATAATCTATATATAATGCATAATAATATTCATGTCTTTTCTTTCGATCTTTAAGTATTGCCCTGGGGGAGAGTTGTTTGACTACATCATAGCAAAAGACCGTCTGTCAGAGGAGGAGACCAGGGTGTTTTTCAGGCAGATTGTGTCTGCAATCACCTATGTCCACAGCCAGGGTTATGCTCACAGGGACCTTAAACCGGTAAATTAAGCACCTACATGGTAAAAGTATCTGAAACAAATTCTGAAGTGCATAAATGCAAATTTTCTGTTTATAATAAAATGTTTTTTATTTATGATTTGTATTGTTTGATGTCTGCTGCCATGTATCTTTTAGGAAAACTTGCTGATAGATGCTGATCACAACTTGAAACTCATAGACTTTGGCTTATGCGCCAAACCTAAGGTATGTTATGTTTCCTTTTTTTTTTTTTTTTTTTTTTTTACTGAGTATGTGTCTTAGTTGCTGCTTCTTAAACTTTTTTTTAACATGACAAACCTCTACAAATGTATTAACAAAGAACCTTATCTATCTTATCTACATTTATGTGCATATACCTAAACATTCCTGACCACTTTTACTGCCAAGCTAGCATTGTCTCATAATGTATCGTACATCGTATGGTAAGCAGAATATTTTTAAATAAGTTTTTTTTTACATCATTTATTTGAGATCTTTTTTGCTACAAACAAAAACCACAAAAGTTGTACACATTCTATATGTATATGTATGTTCCCACCCAGAGAAGATATGCGCATGCACACACACATAATGCAACAATATAAAAGCAAACGGGCACTTGAATCCATGAGAGTCCTTCCTGGTGGCCAGGATACAGCATATGATTGTGTAGGATAGAACTTTGTTCGCAGTATACTGAATGAATCATTCCCATATTCTATTAAATATTTCTGGCAATATGTAAATTTGATAAAAATACAGCCCTTTTATGCATTTCAAAACCTAAATGAGGCCATGTTAAATGCAATTATGCTGCATTAACCTGCACATTTTGTCAGTCTAATCAGTGAAACAAACAAAATCTACACTAGACTTCTGTACTCCATTCGCCATATGATTCCAGATGTTACAAGTACAGCACAATTATGAGAACAATTTTAAAAATTGAGTACAGTACTTCAGAGGTTTTGAATGCTTTAAGTGTAAATTTATTTGATGACCAGAATGAAATTTTCTATACCACTGGGTTCTGATCTAGTGTTTAATTATTGATGCCAAAAATCTTTTTGCCCAAGTAATATATGCAGTCTGATTGCCATTTGCTCAAATTGTTTTAATTTTTCTCAATATAAATATCTATGAAATGATTTAACAGATAAAATTTGCTTCGTCTTATGAGTGTTTACCAAAACACTGATTACTGTATGTAGATATGGTATGTCTGTGTTTTCTCTTCAAGGGAGGTCTGGGCTATGAGCTGATGACGTGTTGTGGAAGCCCTGCTTATGCTGCTCCTGAACTCATTCAGGGAAAAGCATACATTGGATCAGAGGTGAGAATTACAGTCAGAAAGAACACATTGTATAACCACCAGGAATTCAACTGCATATATTTTTTAAACCCACAATATATTTGCTTTTTATGCAAAGACTAATGATTACCTGCCTGTTCCAGATTTTTGCTTTTTCATGGTTTTCTGGTCATATTCGCTGGTGCATGACTCAGTGCAACTGAGCTGTGAAATCCTGGCTGTAACACATGGAGCTGAAATACTGCTGTGTGATGTGTAACTTCAGGCTGACGTGTGGAGTATGGGAGTGCTGCTGTTTGCTTTGCTCTGTGGATACCTGCCCTTTGATGATGACAACTGTATGGTCCTCTACAGGAAGATCACTGTAAGAACACTGATGTTTCAATATTTCCTCATCAGTGACCTTTATTGTGCCACCTATCTTAAAAAACTAGTTACATATTTGAATATGTAGGCTCAGTTTTTAACTCCTAGAAAGTTAGATGGGAGATGAAATGATGATTATCTTTATGCTATTCACATCCTGCATGTAGCTTTGCATTCATTTGAAAGATAATGGAGTAGCATCAGTGATTTTGTGTAACGCAAGAAAATAAATATATTCTCCAAAATGTAAAATTATTTTTCAAAGTGAGTGGTTCTAAATATAAGCTCTTTGCCAGGTATCTTTAATGATTATGAGACTGACTGCTGTGGAAATATACCACCTTAATACATAACACAGTTGGCATTGTTATTCTAAATCTCTTTGCTTCCCTCTTCCGTATTTTGTGCACATTTTACCTTTTTAAAGAGAGGAAAATATGACAACCCCCAGTGGCTTTCTCCAGGTAGTATCCTCCTCCTCAACCAGATGATGCAGGTATGTGTTCAGCACTTTTCCTCACTTTTACCCTCACCAATTTTGAGGAAGTAATTATTTTGTTAGTTATTTTCTTTCAGGATTAATAATGAAAACTTAATAGAATGTCTTTGCTTGCATGGTTTACAGTATTTTTAGAAAGAGGTTACAAAGGAAATCCCATGCATATTGAAGTGCAGTTTCTGTGTGTGTCCTGTAGGTGGACCCCAAGCGGCGTCTCACTGTCAGGCAACTACTGGACCATCCCTGGGTCTTGAAAGACTACAATGCCCCTGTGGAGTGGCACAGCAGGCTGCCGGTATGTTAACCCAGACATAAAAATGCCGTGTTACGGATATGTACAAATAGGCAACATGCTGTCTGTTTACATTCTCTTCATTTTCTACCAGTAGTTTAATTCTTTTTGTAAGATTTTTCCTCCCTACCCCATTCGCTACTCAACTAATTTGTCTGAAATCTTTGCACAATGTGAGCATTGCCTTGTGATAAGTATTGCTTTAGTTATCACATGAAAACAAGACCACAAGAATATATCTTTTGCAGCTTGGTCATATAGATGAAGACTCCATAACTGAGATGGCTGTCAACATGAAGCGATCAAGAGAAAGCACGACGACTCTGGTTAAGGAGGTTTGTCCTATTTTGTATTTTTTATTTTCATATTAGTTTATTCTTTGTGTTTTAACAGTGGAATTCATACATATGTTTAATATATTTAATTTGTGACAGTGGCGGTATGACCACACCACAGCTACTTACCTTCTGCTGTTGTCGAAGAAGCAAAGGGGCAAACCTGTCAGACTGTGTCCTCAACCAGCTCCATATGAGGATTCCTGCTCTCCTTTGCACCAGGGAATCCAGGTCAGACTAGAGACCACAGCTGCCACAGCCCTCTGCTCTGTTTTGTCTACTTTTTTCACCTGTTCTTCATGCTCTTGCTCAGTTTTTATACATTATTTTATGTGTTACGTTGTACTACTCAAGTTATAGATCTTGTGTTGTAGCAGCTCTGTTGCAGTCTATGATGTTGGCAAACTAACTACTAGCTGATCGCTTGTGGCGGACTGATATAAATGATTAAAAAGGCAACCTGCCAGTCAACACCGATTACACCCTCACAGTTGTCAAGCTAGAATGTCTTTTTTTTTTTTTTTTTTTACCTGTACCAGATGTTGAAAAAATCTGAAATGCAGGCTGTCTCTCCTCAGTCATCCTGTGATTAGACAAGTTACAGATGCTAGTGCTACTGTTGTAGTATTATCTTTTTTTCATCTCTACAAGTGAGTGCATTAGCTCATACACCTATGAGGTTGTAAGCTGTGTTGATTGGCGCATAACCTGTGCAAATATGTATAGCGGACTGCTACAAAGATGGGCTACCAGCTAGTCTACCAACATTGTAGACAGTACCTTTCAACTGTTTTTTTTTTTTTTTGTCTCATTTGTGCCAGTCAAAGGAAGCCCTTCACTTCAGTGAGGATGAGGATGCTGTTATCATTGGTTCTCTGGACTTTGGTTCTGACTACATCGATGATTGCCCGTGGTCTTCAGTCACACGGCGTACTCCTCAGGGGGTTAGAGAGAGACAAGATAAAACTCCAAATAATAAGGTAACTGTATGTCAAAGTTAAAATGGAGAAGTTTTACCTGCTCACTCCTTTGATGCTTGGACATGTAGCAGTAAGAAAAGCATTTAACATCACATTTGCTTTTTTGTTGCATTCCTAAAGAGAATAGCGTCTCCTGCAGTAGAGAAGAGGAATGCGAACGGTCTGACTCCAGAGAGGGGCCGGACACCAGCGCAGCACAGACGGGACCGGGAGCAAACCAGAGAAAACAAGGAGAATATTGCTGTGCAGGAGAGGGATGCTGAAAAATTCTTGTTGCCTCCTCCACAAACTCCTGTGTCCAGTAAGAAGAATGCACGACCTAACAAGACAGTACTGACCACGCCTAATCAAAATACCAATGGCACAAAAACCAGTGGGCTTTCACCTAAAGGTAAGAATTGGGTCTCTGTGATTTATAAGTACCTTCAGAACTGAACTTCAGGGCATTATAAACATCATTTTGATTGAATACATAATTGTTTCTATTCTAAACGAGGGCTTAAAGTGCATTCTCTAGTAGAATATTTGCATTAGCCAACTGCCCCTCTCCATGTTGCTCTCTTTCGCTATTTATCAGTCTCTCTCTTCGTCTCGTGCAGCTTTCATAATCACAAGTGCCACATCCACATGCCACACATTTGCAAATAAATTGTCCTCTGGTAATAAACTCATTTACTGGGCCTGTTTTTATCCCAAAGCCACTCATATTTCTATGATTTAGCTGTCATTGCGCCACTAAAAATGGACACACTCATTTTCTTTCACACAGTCATCACTGTCAACGCAAAAGGTGAGGTTATTATCAGCGAGCTAATTCTATTCACTTATCTATAAATGAAAGACACTAATATGAATGGAGAATCATTAAAGTTAATTATTATTATTAATTATTTGTCAAAGTGAGTTTTCTGTTAGATGTCCAGTCTCATTACGTTCCACTATAAATCTGAAAAGAGCGTGGAGTACGCGTTGCAGCGGACCGAGCCTTGTGAACCCTTCAGAGCTGCTCTCCTTATAGCCCTCTGTTCTCTAAGCTGCTCTGCAAACGCGCTGCCTCTGATATACTTGTCCACACATGCACCATGGTCGGTGTGCATCTGTCCCTAGGCGTGTGCTGTGACAGGTGTAGCTGTCTCTTTCCTCTGCTCACTGTCCCACGTGGGCTGTAGTGACATATGTTCTCTTGCCACTAAAGCCTACATCTGTGCGCATGTATGTGTCTGTGTTTGTGTCAGGATACTTGCACTGGAGTCGACCACAGCCTTTTGTCTAAAAAAACTCCAGTGTCAACCAGTTTTTATATGTACATCTAATCCCATAAACTCCACCCTTTTCTCTACTTGTGAGGGAAAATATTCTATTTAGTTCCTACTAGTGACATAAGCAGTCTTATCCACTATGTCCATTAAACACAAATAGTATGGGCCTACATTTGGACAGCTACTGTGCATTTATCTTTAGAAATAATATCACCAGTGGATTTAAGTGCTTCAAATACTTTTTCAGTTGTTGTTGCATCACATTTACTTGTTTTATACTATAGGTGGAGGCAGTGCCACTAAAGAACCGAACAAGAGGAAAGTAGCAGAGAACAAGGAGGCTGCTGATCTTGAAATATTGGCTTTAAGTCCTGAGCGAAGGTAAGTTCAGTATGGAGGAAAGCTCTGAGGGGAAATATGGGAATGGAGTTTGTGTGCGGTTGAAGACAGAAAATGCAGACATGAGGTCCTTTTGACTTTTCTAAAAGGTAACTGAAGATATCGGATTGCACTGTGGGTTAAACGAATACTCTCCTGTTAAAAGCTGATGTGTATTCCAAATGCCAAAAGTCTTTAAAGTCTGTTTATGAGGTAATGGGATGAATTGACGCCATGGTTTGTCCCCAGGTCTCGCTCTTTGGACATGGCAGGCTTGGGCGACAGCGGGAAGAAGAAGAAAGGTGCAGGCAAGGTGTTTGGATCTTTAGAAAGAGGCTTGGACAAGATGATCACCATGCTCACTCCCAGCAAGAAGCGAGGTCACCGGGATGGCCCACGCAAGATCAAGGTGTGCACTTGAACATCACACAAACATTAGGACCACTGTTGAATTTTTTTTCTTTGAGTCTTTGTTTGATATTGTGTTCCAAATGTATAAATACCGGTCACCAGTTGTGAGAGAAATGCTGCCTTTTAAATTGCTTCTTCATATTTGTAAAGTTTAATCCAAACAATAGTTTTGTTTTTCTTTCATAAATGAGTTCAACAGATTTTTAGTCTTTTCTGTCAATAACTTTACCTCTACATCAAGGGTCTGCGACATGTGGCTCTTTAGCCCCTCCCTAGTGCCTGCGGTGGCTTTTTCAGCGATGGAAGTAACATAATAAATCAAAATGAGCAAAGTAAGCACTAAATCAACAAAAAGAAGAAAAAAATGAACTACATAATAAACAAAAATCATGAAAAATCTAATGCAAATGATGTAGAGAATAATCAATAAAATGAACAAGATTAGACATCCAAATAAATTAAATGCTCAAAAGACACTAAGACAATGAACAAAAATAAGCTAAACACTGAACAGAAGTTTAAAACAAACCTGAGCGAAATACAGTGGATTCCCAGGTTACGAGATTAATCCCTTCCATCGTGAAGCGAAAACTCGTGAGCCGGGACCGATTTTCCCATAAGAATACATGTAAACCCAGTTAATCCGTTCCAAGATCCAAGAAAACTCCCATATAATTCATTTTTTAAAATTTATTTATTTATTTATTCATTTTCCACTGGTTTTGGCCTGTTTTGCCACAGTTTCACCAGCAGCATCATCACTTTCAGTAGGCGATGATCTTTTTCTAAAATGGCAATCCAAAGAGGTTTGCCTCTGCCTACTCCTTTAAAATGTTACGAAAATGGATGACACAAATGTAATTCACTTGGTCTAATGCATGACCAGTTTGCACTCTCTCAGGGTGTTTTTATTTTGTCAGCTCACACATACACACAGACACACACACCTGCGGTGGTCTAAGGGGAGGTGATGTGGGTCATGGGGGGGGGGGGGGG